>BMAV01024543.1:29806-75610 GCA_019973955.1 Trichonephila inaurata madagascariensis
AAAAAAAAAAATGGTATAGATATCAAAGTCTATCATGATTATGGATAAGACACGATGCCAACAACATGAGTAGGAAATATCACGGCTTATAAGCATGCTTTAAAGAGATAAATAGACACACAGAGCACATTCCCTGCTTTGCACATTCATTGAATTTGGTTGCTGAATGTATTTCAGAATGTTCTATAAAAGTAACCGGGTTTTTTTTTTTTATTTTTTTTTTTTATTTTTTATTAAATTTTTTTGTTTTTTTTTTTTTTTTTTTTTTTTTTGTACTTTATTGTAAGCCTCTGTGCATTCTTTTCTGTTTTTGCTAATCTATGGAGCCTTCTTATAAAAGTACTGTAAAATATACGGGTTTATAGCTCCCGATTTTAAACAGGTGGTCTGCCCGAGCAGATGAGATAAAAACTACATTAAATGATTTTACCACTATCAAGAGTAGGATGACATCTCAAATAACATGAATCAAATGGTAGAGTGACAGTAGTAGAATGAAAGTAATAGTAGAAGAAAAGTAAAGAATCAGGCGTTTAGATTAATTTCAAAGGGAAGTGTGTTGGAACCGGGAATGATGAGAATTTTATTAAGAGGAATTCTAGAGTGCATGCAAGCTCATAGTGCTTCATTACAGTCTCTCTTGAGATCAAGGCTACAACACACTCTATGAATTGTTACACCGGTGTATTCAAGCATTGTGGCCAACATTTTTCAGATATTGAGCATAAAAGCCAAACTCCTAATTGACTACAAAAAATATCAGCAACGAACTGAAGACCACGCAACCGGAATATTAATTGCGACGAACTATGCTCGACGAGGTTGTAAAAAAATAAACAACCAAGCAAAAATTTGAAAGTCAAGTGTTTATTACCATAATTGGTAATGCACTGTCTGCATTAACTTTAGGATTGGAAGCGTATCACAGAGTGACTGACGTATTTGAAATAATTCAGAAATTAAAATCTCTAACATCAGAAGAGATCCTTAAAAGAACTATAAATACTTCCATTGTGCATACGGAGAGGCGTCTGTGCAGTTCGTTGAACTTCTTACAACTAATGTGGTTGTTGCTATTAGCAAAGAAGCGCTTGGGGCTCTTAAACTACAGTTTTATAAATCTATAAAGGAACGTTCCTTAGAGCCATGTTTCTCAAATGTTAAACTAGTCTGACGAATTTATTTGTCTTTAAAGATTACTTATTGCAGTGGAAAGAGTTCTTTTTCAACATTTAAGTGTGTAAAGTGAGTTAAGGAACGTAATGAGACTAAATCGGTTAAGTAACCTCACCTTAATGAACATTAAATGCAATCCAAATAAATTTGCTTAGTGTTCTAAGTTTGCTCAAGTTAAATCGACAAAGTTTGTTTTATTTTCTTATCATACAAAACCTAAGACACCCACTTGCTTCAGGTCCCAAGCTGCATTAACCATCTCTATATAATCCAAGTTTAAATGTTTAATTAAGAACTCTTCTTCACTGATCTATAAAGCAAGAACTTTTTAAGGCAAGGGCCAACTTGACCCGGGCATCGGAGGGATCTTGTCTCCTTCTCGACTCGGCCTCAATAAGAGCCTAATCTGATTAAATTTAATCGACAAATATTATTCCTTATCATAATCTCCGAAAAACTGGCAATCTCGAACTATAAGACAACTGGCAATAGTGATATAAGACTGCATTATTATGTTATGTTCGTCATCCATGTCTAGGTCTAGGCCTATCACCATATACCATCATTGCTCATTTAGTCAAAAGGCGGTAATCTATCAAATAGATTTTTGCATAGGTTTATGAGATTGTGAGTCACGCACATTCATTTGTCATGATTTGTAAGAATGTTTGACAGCGTATACTATGTAGTACGATCCAAAAATTCGGGAACTGCTGCCGTTGCTGACGACGAAAGTAAGCACCTAAATTTAAGCCATTTGAAATGGATTCTCCCAGCTTTCCCCTGCCTAGCCAGGTTGGTTAAGTTCATGTCATGTGACCGAACCACACGCGCAGCTGTTATCTTCCGAAGCTAGTTATAACTTTGTTCTACGATGTAAAAAAGATGGCTTTTCTTGAACAATTTTGAACATTAAAACACTGTCAACACTTAGGTAAAACACCAATGGACACTTTATAAATGCTAGGTAAGGTCTATCATAGTGAGATCCAAGGTTTACGAATGGCATAGGCATCTTAAAGAGGGCCGATAATCCATCGAAGACGATAAACACGTTGGACGACCTACTTTACGGAACGCGGAAAATGTTGCGTTGGTGTCTGAATGTGTTCGAAAATATCGTCGTCAAACACTTGTATATATCGCAGAAGATACACACTTCTCGAAGACGTCGTTTGAGGGAATCCATTCGTCGTAAACGGCCTCAGTTCTAGCAGAGTGACGAATGGTACCTTCTACATGACAACGCACCAGCACATCGATCCCAATTGGTAAAAATATTTACAGGGACGCCGTTTAGTATCATCAGATGACGTGAAAGAAACATCGCAGGAGGCCTTACGGGAGGTTGCGAAAAATGGCTTCAGCTGTGCTTCCAGAAGTTACACGAACGCTGACAGAAGTGTATCGTCGCCTAAGGGGACTACTGAAAAGGTGAATGTACTTTGGTGCTGTGAGCTATTCAGGGTAAAATTTTTAACACCTTGTTCCCGAACTTTTGGATCGTACTACGTATATACTGTCAAGTTAAAAAAGTCGTAGGTGGGGCCTACTTTTGCACATAGGCCCAGTATCTGAAGTCTAATGACGTCACTATACCAACAAAGTGCTCCATTAAACTTTAAAACATTAATCCCTTATTCTTCTTGGCATTTTTTTCCGAATATATTCTGCTAAACTAATACAATTTTAACTCAAACCATAGAAATTTTTTTTAACGTGCTATTCTTCAAATTTTATTTCGGTAAGACATTTAAAACAATAAAAAAAAATGAGCGCAGATAATCTTAAAATTCCATATATAATGTACTTATTTTCAATTTTTTATTAAAAGTGTATTAGGAAATGCCATCAGTACTTAATAATTATACTCAAACGAAAAAGGAATAAGAATCCTTTAATTTATTTTTTAAGCTTTGGAAATCACTTTGAAACGATAAACAATTTTTACATCCGTAAAATGCACTGCAATCTACGTCCGGGATCTTCTATGAAAAACGGAACTGAAATCCATTATTTCACTATTATTCGCAGAATACAAGCAACATGTTATCCGAGACAAAGTTATCGTTAATTGACTGCGAGTCGTAGCGCCGTTAAAAAAAAAAAAGATGGATTCCACTTGACCTTAAAATTTCATTATCACGAGGTCGGAGTAGGAAAGCGGATGCGGAATCTGACGTTTATGATAACTGCAGTAATTTAAACAAGCGACCGCTCATACGAGTTATTGAATATCTCTAGTACTGTCTGAAGAAGTAAGTAAAGTTTTCTTTCCTCTAAATAAGTATGCGAAATCGAGTTCAATAATATGGGATTGATTTTATGTGATTACGAGAATATATACGATTTCCTCTAGTAGAATAAAACTAGAGTTTGTGTGAGACTAAATTATAAAAAATATTTTTAAAAAACTAGTAATTCTTCATCTTTTCTGAATAACAATATATTCCGTGTTATAGTAATGCTTTCTATTAGTATTAAACGAATATTAGATAAATTGTACAAATAAAATAACGTATAATTATCACTACAATTATTTTTCGAAAACAGTGCGTAAATGGAGACCATGTAAATAAAAGGAATGTTGTATTTTATGTTATTCAGTGCTGTTAGAATCAATACGTTTTTCTAATGTAACCGAAAATGGAATTTTCTCTTTACATTTTAAATTTTAGGTATTTGTGTAGGGTATTTCAAATTTTAGCGTTAGCACGGTACTAAATGTGTTGCGACCACAAGTTGTAGTTTACTTCCTTGTACTGCCACCAGATGGCGCTCTTCTCTCTTGGCATTGAGCCAGTTTCGTGAGAAATGTTTGGCGGATAATAAATGTAGCAAATTTTGTAAATGTACCGTAATGCTTCTTGTCTTAATGTGTATAGTTTGGAAACAAATTTTTAAATTAAAGTCCTCAATTGTGCATTATTGATACTTAAAGATATTTTTCAGAATGCATGATAATGATACGAACTAATTTTCATCTTGAAATATGGAAATAAATCTGAAAGTGTTGCTACTTTAGACCCATCTTTTGTAATTCCGCTAGGGTGCCTTAAATGACCACTAAAGTTTGGAAGTGACCTCATAATTTTGAACCTCAGTCAAGTGACGAGAACAACAACTGAGTTAGTATATCACTCTACAAACTTCCACACTAAGCCATTGGGAAGACTTTAAAACTTCGACAAATTTAATATTCATCGTCTCTTCTATACTGTGGGTCTTCAGTAGCACCAGGATTCGAAACTGTAATTGGACAACGTCGGTCACGAGATTTTTCACCGCTACCGCTGCCAATATGTTTTGTGAAAGACCTTGGAAGTATGCAAATACATACTACTATTTAAATAGATCTGAAGTGAAGAAGAGAGAAATATGATATCAGAATACTTGGCGAAATACCAATAGATGCTAATATAGCTACAAGTGTTAATCTAGGAAAAGGGTCTTGCATAAATCTACTGGAAGACGGCAAGAGTTTTTAGGATAGCGACACAGCGACTTTCAGTTTAAGTTTTCGTTAAGGTTAGATAAGTAAATAGAGCTCCAAACGTATAACTATTTCTTTAGATTGAAGAAACAGATTTATTTTAAAATCTACGCATTAAATCTGAGTATAATTTTACTTGAACCATGTTTGCAAAATCAGATCCACAACAAGCTGATACAAATGAATTATGTACATCTACATTCATGACAAAATTGTGTTTTAAAATCTTAATGTGCCAGTTGCTGAAATCTAAGCAAAGAATTCAACTGTCAGGAACAGTATCATGCATTGTGTATTATTAGAAACTAAGATGAAGCATTTTACAAAAGTATTCTTGAATTTTCTATATTCATTTTATAAATAGGTGCTTCTCCAAAAATGCTTCCTTCACAATTTGAGGATGGGTACCAGTTACCGGCCTTGATGCCAATAGAAAACTTTCGTTCTGCCGTTAAGTACAAGCCACGACCAGATGATATTTTCATTGCAACCTATCCGAAATGTGGAACCACTTGGGCGCAGCACATTCTCATTCTGATCTTAAATCATGGCACACCCATTACTTCACACAGTATTTTCTTTGGAGCTGCTCCATTTCTTGAATTGGTCGGTAAGTAGATCTGAAATACTTTTCCCAATCGTTTATTTAGTGAAGGAGAGTGGGCTGGATATGCAAAACTGCTTTCTGTCTTTTTTTTTCTCTCTCTCTCTCTCTGATACACTTCACTGTCCCTCTTTCTCATCACTCCGATTTCAAAAGCTGTTTTTTGTTGTTCGGATTTGTTTGTACTAATCCACACACACATGTCATTTCGGGGTTACCTTTCTTTGCTTATATCATTTCTCATTTTTTTTTCTTTCATTTTTTTCAAAGACATGTAAGTGTATTAAACATAAATTTAAATATGTATTAAAGCAAAAAAAACTAGTTTTAACAACATTTAAGAATTAAACATTTATTTCCATCTTCAAGAAATCGGAGATATTTAAAACATTAATTACCTTATTAAAGGTTCCTAATTTTTGCTCATAAAAAAGTAGGTAAGTCATGTAATAAAATAAGTAATACTGATACACATTTGGACAAATGGATACAAATAAAGACTGCAGCTTGAAATAATAATGTGAAACCTTTATGAAGCCTGTGATATGGTTGCTCTATGGTGACCATATCTTTGATTGTCAGCGTGAATTAGAGGTGTGGGATTGTCAAATTGAATAGACATTTTAAAATTCTTAATATGACTTTATTAAGAAAATATAATTTAAATCTCTAATAACTTAAATTTTAATAAGTGAGAATCTAATAAACCAAACACACATCAATAGTTAAACTGGATCGCATAACTTAGACCACTTATCTAAATAATTATATTATCCGTCTACTTTCAATTCTGATAATATTACGTCCTAATATCAAATAATCAGTCCTACCTTAATTCAAGCTAAGATTCTATCACGGTACGAAACACCTGGGCGCGCGTGCAATGGTATGCACCTTGTATCAATGGCTGATTATCTTGTTAACTTTATGAAGGCTGTCAATTCACACTCGTATCTCTGCCAAACATAACTTTCCCCTAAATTGCCATTCTGCTTACTGAAACTTCTGTTCTTTTAAAAGCTATCTTATTTGCATTTCATAATCGTATTTCACTTCTTGGATTTGGGTTGGAAAAGATTTGCCATTAATCTTGGCCGTCAAAGAACCCAGAGGTTATGTTACAGAAAAGACGCGTGAGCCCGTCACAAGCCTTCACTATGATATAGAAATTAAATAAAATATTTGATGCAATAGAAAATTTTAATAATCTATTTGTGTGGTTCGAAGGAATCAAACCGTTACAAAGATTTTTCACAAGAGTCTATATTCTATTCACAACACACTGAGAGCTACCAAGATAAATATACCCATTTACTTATGCACTATAATTACATTATTTATATATATTTTCACAAGTATTTTTTCCTGTTCATAACTTTTTAATAAATTTTTCAATGCATAGTTTCACACATCCATTCTCTAAGTTTAATTCAATTACCATCATGTAAACATGTGGAAACAAAATAAAAGTAATAGATTGAGATAATTAGATTTCAAGAAAGATACACGCTGTTTCGTATCATTGAATGAAAGTGGATTTCAATCTATTATCCCTGCAGTAACGTAATCTTTATGCTAAAAATTAAATTTAATTGTTCAATGGGAACCCCAAAACTCCAACCTTGTGTACGCCAATGTGTCCCTGTATATATATTTTATAAGCATTAAGAAGTTTATACATTTTAACATAATTTTTTTTATGTTATTAACAGGAGCCAAAGCAGTAGAGGAAATGCCAAGGCCCGGAGCCATTAAAATTCATCTTCCTTTTCGCTTGGCTCCATGGTCCGAGCAAGCTAAGTACATTAATATCGCTCGAAACCCGAAAGATGTTTGCGTTTCTTTCTATTACCACATGAAAGACACTCCTGTGCACGGATTCAAGGGAAGCTTTGACGAATTTTTTGAGCTATTCTTGTCCGGTAATATCGATTTCGGAGATTACTTCGATCATCTTTTGGGATGGTACGAACACAGGTAAGAGAATTCTAAGATTTTTTTTTTCAAACTATTGCACCTTTTTTGAAAAGCCTTTTACTAATTCTCATTAAGATATGAATCTTCACTTATTGTGGAACAAACAGAGACGTGAAAGAGATTCCTCAAGCATTTCAATTAAAATTGTAACTTTAATTTTAAAAAAAAATTAATAAGTTTTTCAAAAGCACAAAAAATTCGGAGTAACTTGCTACTTTCTTGTCTTGTGCGGTAAGTTTATCGTATTTTGTCTAGAGTAGACTCGTTCAAGCACGAGAAAAGCATGTGTGTCAGTTCAGATATCCGAGCCATCTGATAGAGGTTAAAAATTACAAAGCAAACAAGATCCATGTCAGATATATAGTTTCAGAAACTCTAAGCTTTTGGACCATCAGAAGCAGTCTCCTTGCCTATAGTTATTTCCATGAAGATCCTCTACATCAGCGGTTCTTAAACTTTCGATTACCTCCTCAACCCCTTTATATATCAGAATGATATCCCACCCCCCAAAATTTTTGAACACTTCTTCCCCTAACTCCCAACACATGGCTAAGTGATTTAAAGGTTCCTCAATAATCGTATATATATATAAGACTGCCTCTACTACTTATACATACTTTTTCAACACTTCGCTGGGGTAATTTGATTATGAAATGACTTGTGCACTTGTTATCGCGTATTGGAGCGCTATGAATTTAGTTTTTAGTCTTTGCACATGTGTCTCAATTGCTTTTTTAAAGTATTACGTTATAGTAATGGCTGTGTAGATGCAAGCAATAGAAAAACTGAATTAATATTCTTGATCGAAATATATGTTCTAGTAGATGTTTTTCACTAGGAGAAATTTAGTGATCTGGCCCAGGATGGAAAATCTTTCAATTTTTCTATAAAAGAGGAAAATCTTAACATTAAATGAGAGACCAGTGGAAACCCTTAGAAAATCGCTGGGGAACCCTGGGGGTCCGCGAGCCACAGTTAAAAAACCACTGCTTTACATCTAATCCAACCTCTATCCAGCTAGAGGAATTAGAAACAACAACGGACAAAAAACAGGTCGTGAATACGAACTTAATATAGGCATAAGTCAACAATGGTGAAATGTCTGGAAAAGCTTTCTACAATTTTCAACATTTTTACTTTAAAGGAATATCTCGAATATCCCGAGAAATACATACCCATAGTGTATGGAATGGGCATCATAATTTTATCTGATCTCATCGAATAAAGGCAATCTCCTTTTTATACATTCATTTTCTGGTTATACACATGTAGTGTACTCTCAAAATATCGGATGTTCTTGATTCTTACACCTTATTGGCTGCTACAAAGTCCTATTGCGTTTCATTGGTTGGTAGAAATTCCTCTCTGACGAAGGAAATGCTCTAACTGAGTATTGGTTGTGTTATCATGGAATAATAACCAAGCTCTTAATTACTTTGCTCACATCTCACCAAACACACAATAATTTTGAAGCCATCAACATAAGCAAACATGGGGCAGAATACAAAACAATTTTCGAATAGTAGATCCTTGGAGAGAGAAAGCAAAAATATATCAGAAGATCATCTTATGGAATGAAATCTCAAGTTTATATCAATATGTCCGCGGGCTACATAAAAGCCTTCAAAGTTTGTATTTTTGAGATTCTCATTCAAAATTAAAATTATTCAGCAATGTGAGAATAATCTTAATACATATCGTATTTTTATAAACAAAAAAGAAAAATTCAAACATGTGTTTTTAATAATCATTTTCTTTTTCAGAAACGATCCAAACGTATTGTTTCTGACATACGAAGCAATTTTAGAGAACACTGCAGAAGCCGTTTTGAAAATAGCGTCATTCCTCGACGACGCTAAGTATGCAGAACCACTAAGACAAGATCCAGAGAAACTGAATAACGTCCTTAAATACAGCAGCTTCAAACAGATGAAAGAATCTGTCCACTCCACCATGAATGACATAATTAAAATGACTCCAGATGAGATAGCCAAGTCTGATCTACCTGATGCAATGAAAAATATATTTTCTCAAATTCCTAAAGAACACCTTCCCGACGATGGTTCCCCTCCTCCTGTAAATTTCATTCGCAAAGGTATCATCGGAGATTGGAGAAATCATCTTTCTGAAGATCAGAGTAAAAGAATGGATCAGAAGTTTGCTGAGAGAACAAAAGGCACAGATATTCCCAATTTGTGGAAGAACTACATGTGATGTGTCTTCACGACTTTAAATATTTCATCGTTTTGATTTGTTTCCACTCTTCTGTAAAATATTCAGATTTTAGAAATTTCATTATGTATAACACATATTGTGTGAAACCTTTTTTTTTTCGAACTCTTGTCTCTCTCTCTCAAATAGTTATAACAAATAAGTAAAAGAAAAATTCCCAGAATATAGCTTGTGCAATTATTGCTCCTTGAGTAAATGTGATTCTTTTCATAAATCGCCTAAACAATTTTGATTGTTCTCGCTATTTGCTCCAAAAATATTCATGGACAGTTATTTTCTTTATATTTTATATCACAGTCATATTTGATTCTTGAATGTTATTGCTTATGTTGGAATAAAATTTACTCTGATTCTTAATTTTTTTTCCACCTTATTCATAGAATGGTAAAGAATATTCGAAGTAATTCTTATAATTTTAATATGATTGCCTATTCTGCATTTTAAGAAATGTATATTAATGTTTTGCTTTTACACGCCACTGAATTCCAGATGCGCATTGACAATAATTACCCTTACTAGGTTCAAATATCGAGAATATGACTACTCATTTTCACAAGGCCATAGTTAAAATAATATGCAATTCGTATATAAGTCAATAAATAATGAAACTCACTTAGGCACGATTTAATGTATTAATTTATTTATACCATTGTAGACAAACCGTTCATACTAATGTTTGGAGAAGAAGGATCCACAGATATTACAAAACTCTCTCAACAACACTTATATTTAATCTAATCACGATCTCTCAGTTCTAAATATGAAGTAGGAGCGAAATAATCTAACGAACACCCTATCTAAAATAATAAATATTTACTTAACAGTACGAGACGCAACCACAAAGGCTCTAAAGGGAATCTAAACATCAGCTTCACATAGACGACTTTTCATCTAACATATGAATTTCCTTCTTAGAGCTCTTTTCCACGAGTCAGTTAGTGCCTCCCATAATAGAAGGAGCAGGCCGTGGTAGCCGAGTGGTATAGGTATCGGATCGTGCCTGGCTTTGTCACGAGTTCTAGCCCAGTACCACTAAAGACCCGCCGTGTAGAGCAGCGATGCTCGCTAAATCTGTCGAGAGCTGAAACGTCCTCCCGTTGGTGTGGTAGTTAAGAGAAGGAGGTCAAGTGATGTCGTCCACATCACTTGACCATGGTTCAAAATTACGTGGTCCGTCACCAAAAAGCCCTCGTGTAGCTGAACTGTGCGACGTTAATATACACTCATTCAATAGAAGGAGCATACAGTCGGGAGATAGTTTTTAATAGAAATCACCAGGGTCCTTCACATGTGGTCAATTGGTGCTTCCTGGTGTAGAGCTCTAAAAACAACTAGTTGATTCAACTAAAAAGATATTGTGGAGACAACACTTTTCACACGCGGCTACTTGTGTACTGAAGATGGATAAAGCTTTGTATTACCTTTTCGGACTTCGTGCTGAATTGCGAACTTCGCTACGACTCTCCTTTTTTAGTCCACTTTGTGTCCACGTATAAAAAACATTCTTTCCTCTCTCCACACTAGAGGAGTGATTATAAAAAACGAGATGAGACTGGCACAAAGTTTCCTCGTGTGAAACCGGCCTAACTCAATGATTCTGATCAAAACATAATCTCCAAGTCATTATTACACCTTACAATCACACAATCTCATTCTCCTACTGTTACAATCTTGTATCTTCTTTCAGAACTCTCTATATAGTACTACTAATCAGCATTGTTACATCAGTTCTTTCAAAAAGCGAGGTTTCTCAAATCAAGCAATCAAGTAGAATTCCCAGAGGTTAATTGAAAATGTGTGAGAACCCATTACACATTAATGCAAACATATCTTTCTATTATATTGTCCAAACTATAATGAAGATTCATCTTTAAGAATATCTTCAGCCATCTAAGTATCTTGTTCAAAAAATAAACAAAACGCATTCTTACATAATGCTCGGTTTGGTTAGTTGGTTTTACTGGAGCAAAAACAGAGAGGTTTTATGGCATGGGTCAATCAGGTGTTGGAGGAAAGGCTTTACCTTGGATTCGAAATGATCATGATCCGAATAATTTTAAAAGTCAAATGATATTCTTCGACATATTCTTCGAAAAACTGGAAATTTCGAACAATATGCCAATTGGCAACAGCGGCAAGACTGCATTATTATGTCATGTCCATGTCTAGGCCTAGACATGCCACCATGCTCCATCATTACTCATTTAGTCGAGAGAAAGGCAGCAGTTCGTTTTATCGATTTGTGCTGAAGTTTATAAGATTGGGAATTATTTGTTACGAGATAACGTTTGTACAAGTATTTGTCAATGTATGCTATATACTGTCTACTTAAAAGGGACACAAGTGGGGCCTACCTTTGCATAGGGGCCCAAGAAGTCTTAAGACGTCACTGGGTACAAAGCTCATATTTGGCTAGGTACACCAAACAATCGCTAAGTTATGAAAAACTATGTATCTGAGATCTAGGAAAAACACTTTAAATGCAAAAATGTTTTTAAAAAAAGAGAGAGAGAAGAAATGGAATCGCAAGAATAGTCGGGAAACAGAAATTGCAGTTCACGGAGATGCATCACTCTTAATTTTGGAAAACTGTTTCCATAATAAAAAGGAAGGGTCACTCAAGCATCCAGGTATTGCAAAACCAGATATTATATAAAGAAAAAAGGCTCCAGAAAGATACGCATAATAAAGTAAAATATATCTATAACTTAACTCAGTGGCGCAACAACGCATGAGCGCCAAGCCCTACTGTGCCCAACCAGTATACGCGACCTTGGGCCCTGAGGTGCATAAGCAGATGTTCCGGTCAGGTGGCCAGTCTGACGCGAACCCCCACCCCCCGTGTTAAGTTCCCAAACAAGTTTGCTACTAATTTATCGACCCACTGAAGAAATAAAAGACTGAGTCAACCTTGCCCAGCCCGGGGTTTGAACCTTGGACCTGTGGTGTAGCACTCAGCCAATGGGCTTCAAAATACATCTATAAATAGCGTAATTTCATAAATAAACGCAAATATAAATAAATAAATTTAAAAACACTGAAGACTCCTCGTAGAGTTCTAATGTTTGAAGTATTTTATTGATTTTAAATAAATTACTCGCAACATGTGTGAGTTCATGTATCAAAATTTTAAAAATTTATAAGTTTTAACTGCTTTTCTTACGTATTGAAAACTGTAATAATTAAACACATTTTTATTTTTTTATTGAAAAATGGGCTCTTAATTTTTAACATTTCTGTACATTTGTTGAATGGTATAATAATACTTGTGATATTTCTTTAATTATTAAATTAAGATGCAAAAAGAAAGAGAATATAATTATATAATACTAAGACTTTCCTTTTTCTTTTTTTTTTCATGAAAAAGCAGAAGCGTTTGATTTAAAAAGCAAAAAAATTTGCGCGTTATCAAATTAATTTAATGCTTAGAAGAAGTTTTAGATCAAACCAAGTCAAAACTTTATCTTGATAAAAAAAAAAGGCAGACACATCATATCTTGTTAAATCAACAGAAAAGAATAACACCTACATTTATTCAACGGCACAGATAACTTTATCAAGTTTTTGAAGGGGGAAAAAGACTTCACTATCACTATAATATTCTATCATTATCCTAAATTTGATTAGCGGAAGTTTGGATTAAAATTGTCACTCTAAGGTAGGCAAATTCTTCCATTTATTAAATTAAACGCTTTTCGGTGATTTTAATAAATTATTTTTGAAAAATGATCTAATATAATGAAAGCATAAATCTGTATAATTTATGAAAAAGTGAATCACTTGAGACTAAATTATGTGTAAGAAACAAATAAATCGTTGAGAGAAAATTGCTATGTGATAAAACACGCGACTTTTTTTCAGATTTCATAGTGGAATTTTTTCAAAAAGGAATAACTTGACGAATTAAATTATTCTTGCATTTATTTCTGAAACATTTCGCAACATATCAGAAAGAAAAAAAAGCAGACATTAAAAAAGTATACATTATTTCATGTATAAATACATGTCAGCTTTTTTACATGAATTCGCTAACTTTAACATGAACTCGCTCGAAATACGTACATGACTTTTCTCTTCTTTCATATTCAAAATTTTTATTTTATTTTATTCATTCATTTAGAATTCATGAAGTTTTAAGAATACATTTATATAAATTAATTTAATTGCAAAAATTCATTGAAATGCATTACAAATACAGTCTGATAAAAATAAAATTTGATATTTTTTTAAAAAGCTATTATTGCTGCTACGAATATTCTCGTCGCTGTTACACAGTATCTTATTGCGTATGTGCTCGTTTTCTGCAATCACGCTCAAGGTTATTAAGAAAAGAAAAAATTTGTGTTCTGAAGGTCGCATTCGAACAATTTAAACAAAGAATGTCCCTTTCCATTTTACTTTTACTAGGCTTTAAGGAAGTGCAGGCGTTTTATTTGTTGTTCATTTTAAAAACTGCACGCTAACATAATTCACATCAGTCAATAAAGGGGTTTTTTTCTTTTTTGATTACATTTAACTTAGTTTCCCCCTGAGAATACAGCTTGTGTTTTGGGTGAGTGCAAAAATATTTATCGGAAAACTTATATTTTCAAATTATGACTTTTTTTTTACATTTTGTAGAAAAAAAATCTTTTATTATTATCAATATTATGGATTTTTTTTTTCAAAATAGAATCATAAAAATTTTCCCAATTAAACTTATTTAATATCTAATTTCACGAAGACTTAAAATAATGATTCTCAATATGACTAATTTAATGCTAAAAAGACTAAAGATGCTATTTTCTTCAGTTCCCCAACTGCATGGGCATAACTATGCTCAAATTTTGTCTAAAAGACATATAAATACGTTATCGTGCAGCAAAGAGTAAAGAAGGGGGAAAAACACTTCTGCAATTTTCTAAAATAAATATCTTCGAAAATATTTTTAAAGTAGCGTTAAGAAACATTACAATGAAAACATGCTATTTCATACATAAAAGATTTACTCTTATAACGATTACTTTATACGAGTAATTAACCTAATGATTCTTATCTTTTTTTCTCTGTGGTACACTTTTAACAATTACAAAAAAATTGGCGGCACACTAACAATAAAAGAATTTCACTTATCTATAATACAGTTCCATTTATCCACGAAAGAATGTTAAATATACCAAGAGTACGTTTAGTTTATTTCTATAAAACTGCCGAATGATTAGATTCCGGATTTTATTTTTTTCTCAAAGTATAATTAATAAAATTTTGGTGGCTCACTTCAAGAATTTGGCGGCACGGCACAGTGCTAAGAATCACTGACCTAATGCATACAGAATTTTCAAATAATGATGAAATCAAGGAAATTAATAATATATTTGAACATTGACCTTTAAAATCAGTAAAAAAAAAAAAAAACATATGGATTATTTGTATTAAAAATATTTTTAAAAAAAGCAAACATAGTAAATATCTTTTTTCTGTAGGAAATCATTCGTAAGAATGTCGGGTTCATCATTCGGTATGCCACCTTCCAGCATTGTGGATGGCTTTCGAATGCCGCATGTATTCTCGGCCGAATCGTTTCGCTCAGCGAGACAGTACCAGCCCAGGCCAGATGACGTATTCATTATTACCTATCCAAAATGTGGTACCACATGGGTCCAGCAGATCATTGGCCTCATTTATAAACTAGGGGAACCATGCGAGTCGAGTACTGAATTACTAGGCGATTTTCCTTTTCTAGAACTGAGAGGTAAGTAAACTATATCACAAATTCAGTTTCATAGCATTCATTTAAAACAGGAGTGGGCGGGCTTTTCCAGGGTACGGGCTACTTCTAATTTTTTCAAGGTGTTGCGGTCCACCATATGATGTACATGTGCTGAGGTAAGTGAAGGGTCTACAATATTTATTACAACTTTATAATAACTAACAAAAAACTCACACCTCTTTAAAACAGCCTTTAAAGCACAACGCAAGATACAAACATAACAATAATTGCCCCAAATATAATATCAAATGATGTATTAATTATCAAACAATTCACACAAAATGCATTGAAAATAAAGCATTTTCATCCAAAGTTAGTTCTCGTAGTTATGGCCAGTAGAACACCTAGTCTACATACTGTCCGCTATTCTTAAATACTTCGGTATATAAATACTAATTGCTAATTTTCAAGCGGCCACTCCAAAAGGTCTCGTAGGTCCACCGGTCGACTTAATGCCCACTCTTGATTTAAAACATCCGAGCTGAAGTGCAGATTAGAGTGTCTCTTGACGAAGTTGGAAATTTTTTCGGCGATCGCTTTCATGCCGGCCTATCGATGTGTATCGATAGTTGTTCGCAAATAGGAAATTCCTCTCAAAATAAAAACAATGTAAAATACAAATTTTGACGTAAATAAAAGAAAATTTAGTGTGAATTAATGAAATAATTTAACATTTAGAAATAAGGATTATAAGAGATAAGAATTATACTATTATTAATAAATTCCAGACATAATAGGAATTAATAATTCCACAGACATAAGAATTCATAATCCAATCCCAGAAATAAGAATGCAATCCAGATATAAGAATTCCAGAAATAAGAATTCTTAATCCCAGAAATAAGAATTCATTCCAGAAATAAGAATTCATTCCAGAAATAAAAATAATTCCAGAAATGAGAATTCAATCCAAAAATAAAAATTAAAAATTCTAGAAATATGAATGATTCCAGAAATAAGAAATATACCAGAAATAAGAATAATTCTAGAAATATGAATAATTCCAAATATAAGAATGATTCCACAAATAAGAATTCATTCCAGAAATAAGAATTAAAAATTCGAGAAATATGAATGATTCGAGAAATAAGAAATATACCAGAAATAAGAATTAATAATTCCAGAAATTTTAATGATTCCAGAAATAAGAAATATATACCATTTCTAAAAAAATAGACTTACTTTCTGTTAAAATTATAACTTTTCCATGAAAAATAAACCTTTTTAAGATCATGAGAAATATGCAAAATCGTTCTTTAAATTCTTGTTTTTATGCATCATTTTTCATTTGAAATCGCAAATTTGGAATCTCAAATGAAACGATTTAGTTTTAGTTGTACTCAAGAATCTTGTTCTCCAAGAAATGAAATCACAATTGGCAAATCAAAACCACACATTAGTTCTTTTAAGAAATTCGACCATGCATAATTTACTTTCTTCAACTATTCTTTCTCGCGAACCTCTTAATACGATATATTCTTTCTTCTCTTTATATATTCTTTCTTTTCTCGATATATTCTTTACGATGTAGTATTTCCAGATAAATTCAACAATCGAATTCTTTTCAGTCACAAATGCTTGTCGTTTTCTCAAACTGAGCGATAACTAAGATCGAACCTTGAGCAATGCATCATTGTATCACACAGGTATTTTTCCCTTGCGCTCCAAAAATCATTTTAGAAAAGGAATATAAATTATACATCTCAGTTATACTGTTCAAGAAAAACAACTGAAGGCAAATTCCAAAAGAGAAAAAAAGTTACTCAATAAATATCAAAGCCGAAGTCTAAATAAAGTTTTCCAAGCATAAAAAAAAATGTTTAATATAAAAAGAATCGTCTGTCTTTTTAAAATCATCTGCCAACTTTAAAAAACGAATAGCAATTAAGTATAGAGAACACGTGATCTTAGAGGAATTAAATTTGCATTTCAGTGTATCTAGGTTACCAGAGACAAGTCTACCAGATTTAAATTTTTATCTCACCATGAAATTTAAAAAACATCGCCAAAACCAAGAGTTCCTAATCTTACTCTCGAAAAAAAATATTTTTCTCTTTCATTATGTCTTAATTATAACGCTCTCAAACTCATTCCAGTTAGTTTCTTTAATTCATTAAATTTAGAATTCTGAACTTATTTATATTCCTTGATTATGCATTTTTTTTATTATATAGTAGACTTTCTTTTCAATGAGTTTTACCAAAACTTAAAGTTGATTTCTTGTCTTTTTTTTTCCCAAGAAAAACATGAAGCGGTTCTTTCTCCATGGGAATACATATTGCTTATCCAGTCAAATCAAATTAAAGTGTTTTAGGCTTAAGCTAATTTATATGTGGTGATAAAAACCTAAGGCAGTTAATTTCTGAGACAAATATCCTCTAGACACAGGCAAAACACATTCTAATTCTGAACCACGATCAGATGACAAAATCGGCATCTGACTTCCACGCCACGCCAACATAAAGAACTTGAGTTTCAATTGACTCAAACACACTATTCGGCTGAAACATTGCCGGCTACGAACTCATTGCTACGACCATTCGGCTAATTATGTGGCCACACATAATTTATTTTCAAATTTATATCGCTTTACAACTGCTGGGGCGACGTTTTACAAAACTTGCAACCAAAGTCGAGTAACGAGGTTGCCATTTAAACTGATACTTGTGAAGAGAATTCTCGAAACTTATTCCTCCAAAATCATCATATAGTGTCGATGATTTTCGGATTGATATTATATGATTGATAATAAGAATGTCGGGTCACAACTCATTAATTGATCACGCGATGTTGTTGGTACATCTCAAATATTATCTGCGACTAATTTGGTACTTTTGATTATTGGTACAGCTATATGAGAAACAATTGAGTTGGCACCTTACTTTCCCTCTCACAACGTAAGAACTTTGAGGCTTAGTTTCATTTAAAACCATTATTTCGTAGGAGTTAAAAGGAGGAATTGGTTAAAAAATATACTCAGTGGCACAACAGCCCATGGCTGGGAAAGTCCTCTGTGCCCATTTCAGCTATCATGACATTGGGCACTAAGGTGCATGAACAGTTGTTCCGACCATGTCTGTAATCTGTTGGTAGTCAGACGCGAAAACCCCCTGTGTTTATTTTCCAAGCAAGCTTAGTACTCATTTATCGACTCACTGAAGGGATGAAAGGCTGAATTGGTCAGCAAGAACAAATATTTACCTTGGAAGATGGACAGATAGATAGAACTGTAGCGGTATCTACATAAGCCAGTAACAGCCTCCGGACAGGGATGATCACTTTTGTCTAGTGGTCATGTTACTCAGCTGCGGAACCAAGCGTCGCATGTTCTGACCTCCGGATATACATCCGCCACATTGGTAACCTTGGCTGAAAAGAAAAACGCAACCTTCCGATTTGTCGTGACGCCATCTACCCGCAAAAAGAGCAACCAAAGTTGTCAGACTCACTTGACGCATCACCACCAACATCTCACACGCTCGCCTTTACAAATATCTCGTTTGTTTGCCTATCCACCTATTCACTGTGGTGGGGGAGTACTATAGCGGTATCTACATAAGATAGTAACAGCCTCCAGACAGGGGTGTCACTTTTGTCTAGTGGTCATGCTACTCGGCTGCGGAACCGAGTGTCGCGCGGGTTCCACAGCCGAATATGCTCTTCCGCCACAGAACAAGGATGTCATCAAACATTTATTGTTCATCGATAATCAGAAAGTACAATAAACTCATAAATAATTGTAAAACGATTTTTTCAGTAACTGTATTATTTTTTAAATGTTTTATGTATTCATAATTTTCTTTCAGGGGCAAAATCTGCTGAAAACATGTCGAGACCAGGAGCAATTAAAACTCACCTTCCTTTCCATTTGGCACCGTGGTCTGAACAAGCTAAATACATTCACATCGCCAGAAACCCAAAGGACTGTTGTGTTTCGTACTACTATCATCACAAAAGCCATGTATTCACCGGTACCTTTGACGACTTTTTTGAAATGTTCCTATCGGGCGATATTAATTTTGGCGACTATTTTGATCACCTCTTGGGTTGGTATGAACACAGGTAGGAATACTAAATGTATACTTAAATTTCAAAACAAACTTTTATTTTTTTTTTTTCATGCGATTTTATTAACCAAGATATTTGGTTTTTCTAAACATTTAATATTTTGGATTGTACATACAATTTTATCAGAAAATCAGCGTATGGAGTAACGGATTATTGCAGAATGTTAACTCTGAACCAAAACTTAAAATCTTCAGTATAGAAAAATATAAATTTTAAAGGAATATACCTGTTAAGATGTCATTTCAATGTAACATTAATTTAAAATTGAAAACTCGAAAGCTATGAATTTATACTTTTTTAACTAACATATTTCCAGTTATTTTGATATACGATATATTTGTATCTCATAACCATTTAATAAACATATTAATAAATACATAAGGAAGGAACTTACATATATTTTAACAAAATCTAAGTAAGGAGTAAAAAATAAAAATACTCCTCGCGCGAATTATTTGGCGAAGAGGTACCAATTCATTTGATCCGGCGAGCTAGCTCAGCAGAGAAATGTTTTGTAGGAGAACAATCACTAGAAATAATTGCCATAAAAGAAAGGAGAACATAACAAGGCTTGGAACATTCATGATGTTCCACCCTATTGTAAGGATGTCAAAATGTCTGGGTCTTGGTAGCCCAGTGGTCATGGTCACGAATTCGCAGGTTTGAATTTACTTGCCGTGTAGTAGGATTGACGCAGAGGTGTCTCGAAGACCTTACTTTGACGTGCTATAGAAGTTGTAAGAGTGCGTTGCCAGCTCAGGTCGCTACTTGATATATGTTCAAAATTATGAGGTCCGCCTTTAACCCTTTATCTACCGCATTATGATTTGCCTCAGTTTTTTTCATGTAATGTTTTTTTTAATCTCTACTTTGAAAATTAAGGGATATACATAAAAAAATACTCAACTTTGGGAAATTTAATCCATTACAGTTAATTAATTAATTAAAGATATTCAACTGTAAAAATAATTATATACACTGTTCACTTAAAATAAATAGTCAAATTTTTTTCTAATGTCTTCATTTACATACAAAAAAATAAGACACTTAAATTTTGACATGAACTATTTTTTCGGAGCAAAAACGACAATCTTCGCAATCCGATCATAATGTTAGCTAAAAATGCAATTTCTGCTATAAAACTATTCACTTTCCGCGCTAAAATACTCATCATAGAACCCGTGCTGCCATATATCTTGGAAGAGTGGATTTCAAAGAATATTCCTGCTAAGTTTCGTCAGAGTATTCGCGTAAAAATGGTTATTCTATGTAATTTTAAAGTGATTGGTATTTATAAGTACCGTCGGTAGATAAAGGGTTAATAGCCCTGGTGTTGCTATAGCGTGCGACGTTAATTCGAAATTTCAATCGAATTTCGATCTCAACGCAGGAAGGGATAAAACATTACGGAAATTCCTTGGGGGAATAAAGTAGCAACAGCCGATTAATGGGTCCTTCCAGATGCTGATGCTCAGGTTATATGCCAGATTTGATTCGATTCTTTAGTAACGTCGCATTCAGAAGCTTCACGAGGACGGTTGGCTGTGGGCCTCGTAATTTCGAACATCGATCAACTACGAAGACGAAACCGAATTGGTAATCTATTCTCCGAATTTCCACACCATGCCAACTTGAAGACTTGGAGCCTCGACAGCACTTTCTACATGGCGGGTCTTCAATGACACCAGGAATCGACAACATTGGCCACGAGATAGCTACTGTGACCACTCGGCTACTAAAGCCGCAGGTAAGATAATTAGTAATGGCAAATTGGGTGCTCCCCTTTTGGTCTTCTTAGACGTGATTGATCGATTTCAGTCACATTTCCTCCATTAGTCCAAATACAGATCCTTTCTCAAATTGTGACATATGCTTGTTGTGGAAGCTTTTGATATAACCTATTTGAATAAGCTGAATCAAATTCGAATAAAAATTATATCCTATAACTTGAAATGATCCCTCATATAGGTGTGTCCCAGATGGGTTTGTTCTGGAGTTTTAGATATTTATACAATGATCTCAAAAATTTAAATATTTGTTATTGATCCGAAAGATTTTCTAGAATTTCAAACACGAAATTTTTAGTAAATGTTAAAATTTTTAATGGAATGATAATATGGAATTGTAAGAACAATTTTGAATAAAAATTCTTGAGGTCTATTGTTTTCTTTTAAATTAACATTCTGGTTGCTGTAAAAATGTTTCTTAAAAAAAAATCTGGAGGTGCATATCAATGTTATGAAAAATTATTTAATTCTATATTTAAATTACAATCGAAAAGCACTTCTGTTTCATTGTTTAAAATAGTCTTTAGAAAATACTTAGTTTTAAAATTGCTTTTCATTTTCTTTGAAAAATAGACTTCGAAAATTTTACTCACAGAAATAAGTTTTTCAAAATATTCATTAAGTATTTTTTTGTCTGTTTTGTCAAAATCCTTTTCATGGAATTTATAATTTCTCTACATCATACTATTTTTGAAATATTTACCCTACTGACAAAAATGTAAGCTTTATTTTTTTTTTCCATCCAATAGAAATGATCCAAACGTTCTTTTCTTGACATACGAAGAAATGAAAGAAAATCCCGAAGTTGCTGTGCTTAAAATAGCAGAATTTATCGACGAAAAAAAATATGCTGAACCTTTAAAAACTGATCCTGAAAAATTTAACAATGTTGTGAAATACAGCAGCTTCCAACACATGAAAAAAGTTGTCAATAAAGGTGTGGATGAAAATGAAAAATCGAACGTATCCTGCAAGGAAAAGCTTTCTGGGGAAATAACAAATACATCTATTCAAGGAAAAGAAACCGACAGCGAAAAACAGAACAAATCTCACATGGCCAGATTAGTACGTAAAGGCATCGTAGGAGATTGGAGAAGCCACTTTTCTACAGAACATAGTGAGCGTTTAAAACAGAAATTTGTTGAGAGAACAAAAGGAACAGGCATAGCAAATATCTGGGAGAAATATATGTGAAAAGCTACATCTATAAAAGAAAATTTAAAATTTTACATTTAAATACATTTTAAAAAGAAATATAAAATTGTAGCAAAATTTTTAAGAGGTATTTTTGGCTTGTTTATATCATTATTATTACCTGGAATGAAAATTATCAAAATTTTAAGAATACTTTTTTTCTGTTTTTAAGTAATGAACTCATACTCTACTGAAAATAAAGTATTTTGCAAAAGAGCAATATAGCCTGTGTCTATTTTTCCCCGTAAAAATATAAAAAAGAACAAAATATATCTCCTTACTCTTTTAGTCACATACAGTCGACTCTAGATAATTCGAACTTTCGATAATATTAACTTCTCGCTAATTCGAAGTATATATGCCATGATACCCCGTCTTCACCTCTTTAAACATTTCTTTAGAAAAAATGGCACGTTGATCCAGAAAAGTTTGCCATCCGTGGAGTAAAATATATTGTGTGTGAAAAAGGCTTTCAACAAAAATGCATAATAAACAAGCATTTTGATGTGTCTACTAAAATCAAGTTCCTCTCCCTTCCTTCCCCAACTCTTTGATGAATTTATATTTGAGAATTCAACAATAAAATTAAAATTGAGATTCTAATTTGAATAAATCTAGGTAGTGTTAAAAAAATTTAACAGAATATTATAATACAAAAGAAAGAAAAATCTTTTAACTACATAATTTAAAAAATGACATTTGATTGAACACAAATTTTTCGTCAATTTTTTGCGAAAGAATTCTTATAATTCAATAATTAAAAATTTTCTATGAGTTTAGAACAATTATTTTAACATAATTAGTCATTCACAATTATCGAGCCACTCGGACTTATTTTAAAATGTTATTCTCATTAGTACAAATATTAAATATTTACTAATTTGTCTCTGAGGGTATTAATTTCAGCTGATGGTTGCTTTGGTATTTTGCAATGTAATATTTGTAAGAATATCAATATAAAGTTGGCAATGTTCTTGGCATAATATTCCATTACAACCAAGGGTTACCATTTGTAAAGGTAAAAGAATACTGGCATTTGAGTGAAGAAGGTAGTCTGTAAAAAGCTCTGTTTTAAGCACAACATACTGCACTTTTTCTAACATCTTGTTTCTCCTTTTATGTTAACATATATATTCTTTTGTAAATATACTGATGTCTTCATTTCAAGAAAAAGAGAAACACTACAATCAATATTTTACCTGAACAATTAATACGAAATATAATGAAAATGTTGATTGAATGACATCTCTTGACATATCACACAGCTGCTTCACAACTTTAAAGTACTAAAACAGCATTGTCCATCTCAATGTTTTTTCTCCCCTACACCCCTCTGTATGATAGAGAATTGCTCAGAAAAATTCTTTTACAATGATACTTAGACAGTAATGGATGCATGATATTCATTATGCAGCTGTGACATTGGTAAAGATGACTGCAAAAGTTATAGTTGATTATGTAATGAGAACCAGCCACCACATAAAATACCTTTTACAGACAAACAAAAAGCTTAGTAGTATAATACGGGGGGAAAAAATTTATACATAAATCCTGGATGATTCATATAGCATTTCAACCTCTAAATAAAGAAGTAGCCAAGATCTCATGGCTAATCATCATCACTACCCCATTCATCAATTTTCTTTTTAAGATAGTTTTAAAATATTAACATAAGTTATGTATATTAATGTATTATACATAAATTACTATTTACAAAAAGTGAAAACTTCAAAAACAAATTAAATCAACAGTTAAAAGAAGAGTGAATTCTTTCATTGTTTTTCAAACCTAAAACATTGTCTAGTTTTAAATAAAGGAAAAAATCTTGATTATGAAAATTCAAAGTTGTCAAAGAATAATACTTTATAACAAAATACCAAACTTTATTTTAAAATAACTAAAAATAGCATATACCAAAAATGTTTTAGTATATGCTAATGACATAAAAGTATACAGTACAATCTGGTAAGTCGATATTGTAAAATGTAAGTATAATACAATTCTTTAAGAGATCCAAAAAAATAACACAAATGTGCATGTAAATTCTATTTTTATACTACATACTAAATATTTTTTATCATTAAAGGTCCTTAATATGTAATTATACAAATATATAATTATATACAAAAAGATGGTGATGACTATGTTCCATATTTATATATACATATATTATTACAGATAGTTTGGACTTTTTCTTTTCTTTCATTCTTTCTCTCCTTCCACATGAAAGGGTATTGTGACTAGAAACAAAATTTGCAGGCAACAAGAGAACACTCCTGCCAATAATTCTAAATAAGTAGAACAGCAGAGATAAATTTCACCACAAAAATAGTAGCACCAAAACAAATTTAGAAGGGTTTAGGGCAGGGATGACAATTACATGTTATGTATACCAAATTTGACACAGCAAAAAAATTTTCTTAGCACATTAAAAAATTTTAAAGAAAAATGAATTTGAAATAATTTTTTTGTTAATGAATGTATACCATCATAATTAAGTTCTGTTAATGAATGTATAGTATCACAAAATTTTTTACCAGTTCTAGTAGCATATGTTGATGAGCCTGGCAACATCACACAACAAATAGGAGAAACATGATGCTTTTGACTTTCCAGATTTTATCTGGACCTATGCACAGTGGTGTAACATACAACCTCACAATGCAGGGGGCCCAGGATTCTAAGGAGCCCAAAGCTAAGGTTTTGCAATCCTTTGTAAGATCCAGCTTGAGGCACAAAATCTGATTTTGTAGGGGGCCCTAATATTCTCCATTATGCCACTGCATATGCAACAAATAGAATTTTGACAATAACCTCATTATTTGAAAGGAATTAAAACATCAAGAAATACAGACTGTAGATATGTAATGTAATCATATTCGGGCACAAAAAATTGTAGGCATGTGAAAATATGTCAAAGAATTGGAATGCTACCAATTGTCAGAAGATGAACAATTTGAATCCTATATAGAAAATTCAATACAGATGTCATTGCTCCAATCAAGAAACTAGCATTTGCATTGCTAAACATTTTCACATCTGCTTATTCTAGTGTGAGTCTTTCTTTTAGTACAAAATCATGTATTGTAAAAGGCTGGAAACAGATTCATAGTGGATGACTGAGCAGCATGTATTACCTTGCAATTGACAACCTACCAGCTTGATATCAAAATCTTTCAAATAACTTGAAACAAAACATTATAAAAATTATTATAGTTTACTTCAAATATAAACATTATTAAAATATAATTATTTTTGTAACATTTTTATACTGAACAAATATTTACTTTATCTCTACATTTTATTTATAATTTATTTAAATTAAAAATGTTATATGTCTGTGGGGTACTCCCACTCAAAAAATTTTAATTTAATTTTGATAAAATCTCAAATGTTATCCATGGTCTAGTGTGATTATTGTTTATTTTTTAAAGATATGTTAGGGCAATAATTTTTCACTTTTTTTTGACAGCTAAAGGTTGCACAAGCTGACTCAGATTTTAAAAAATCAGCACAATAAAGAAACAGAAATATAAAAAAAGAGTGAAACATAATAAAAGAAATAAAAGTATAGAATATATATATTGAAAAATAATTATTATTAATTTTTAAGATAAATTTCATGATTTATATTTAGGCATTTATAATTTATATTAAATGTCAACTGTATTTTTTAAATAGTTTTATAACTATAAATATTATTTTGTTAACTTTTAAAATAATATTTGCTAATATTTAAAATTATACTTGTAAATCTGGAAATAATTATTTTGTAACTTTTTTGCTTAGCCAGATTGGAATAGTTCGAATATTGACATTAGTAAACTTGCAACGTTTTTACTGAAATGGCAGTTAAACCTAACAAATAAAAAGTGATTTATTAATTTTTTTATGTAGTTTTTCTATTCTTAAATGATAAAGGACCAACAAGTGCTTCATTGTCTATATAGAGACCATTACAATGGTCCAGTTCAGTGAGTTAAGTTCTTGGAAGTTACTTGCTTATGCAATATTGTAACTTGATTTGAAATGCTGCATTCTATGTTTGTGTGAGCTTTGAATAATTGGTGCTATTGTGGATTTACAATCCTACAGGAATGTTGTTTATTGCTGAAATGTATTGTATTTACAAGAGAATCTCAGAACAAAATTCTTATTTACTTTGAAAGAGCCTGGTATACAGAAAGAAAACATTTGAAAGCTGTTCAACCATGCAACAATATAAACAGAGGGAGGGAAATTAATATTAGTTATGATGAATATCTAAATGAATATTTCCCTAAAACTGTTAAAACCTCATTTTTATTAAAATCTTGGATTTTAAACAGAGAGGAGAGGGTAAAAAAGGAATACTAAAAAAAAGATAATTCTCTTAAAATTATGCACGAGTTTTTTTAGCTTTTTTCTTTAACTTATATACAAATTCAGTATTTCTGGCAGTCCAGCAAAAAACTTCATCAGCTGAAATGTCTCTCTCAGCAGCAATTTGGACTCCAGCATACATGGCCATACCAGGATTTGAAAAATCAATATCATGATAAATAATCTGCAAAAAAATATATATATATATGAAATAAATTTGTTGTATAACATATCAAAAACCAGAAATAATAGATAATGAATGATATATATATACAGTCGACTCTCGATAATTCGAACTTTCGTTAATACGAACCTCTCGCTAATTCGAAGTATATGCTCAGCCCCTAGAAAAACTCTTGATATTTCGAACTAAAACCATACGTTTTGGTACTCTCAATATTTCGAAGTAAAATTTGTGGTTGGCCAGACTACAACACGCGATAATTCGAAGTTATCCTATAAAACTCTCGATAATTCGAACCTTCAATATTATGAAGTTAGATTCACTTCCTGTACCTAATTATCCCACGAGAGGTTTTTTTACTGAACTTATTATCAGTCTAAATTGTGCATGATGATAGAATAACTACTTTGTTTATTATATTTCCGTTATTTGCTAAGCAGAATTTTGATTTATTCCCAAGCCATCTGTTTTTTTCTTTTTCCTTTGATACTCAAGCTTTAGATGGATAAAGAAAAAACTGCTTTCTTTTTTATTCACTGTGCAGTAATGAGTGATGCTTCCTTTTACAAGTATTGCACAATAATTTTGATTTGCGTTGAGTATTTATTACTAATAATGAGTCACATTTAAACAGATGTTGTTTTTTTTTAAATAAAGCACTAAAACTACATCCAAGATAATTCAGCAGAATCGTTTTATGGCAGAGAATTGAAAGCGAGAAATAAAACCTTTATATAAAAATGTACGAGGAAATGACAGGAGAGACAGGGATTTAACTTTATTCTATTATTTTTTTAAAAAAAAGAGTGGTAATGTGCCACTAAGAATTGATCCACGTGCCGTAGTTGTCGACCCCTGCTATTAAGTATACCCCGTAGCTGAGTGTGAACTGCGAATACGCCTTGTGTTCATTTTAGATTCCAAATTTAAAATTAAAAATATTATTTTACTAAAGTCGTGGTGATTTACGTTTCCTACCTGTTAATTTCGATAAACCTTGGACCATTACTTTACACCTCACCTCACTGTCGACTTATCACGCGAAAGGAGTGGCATGTCTTCTTTTAAAAAGTACAAGTGCTTAACAATTTCTGAAAAGCAAAAGGTGATAGAATCAGTTGAAGAAGGTGAGAAAAAGGTCGATGTAGCCAAAGCATTTGAAATCCCACTGAGCTCGCTCTCCACTATTCTGAAGAATAAAGAGAAAATCTTAAGTGCATCTTCGAGTAGAGTGAGAAAACGCGTTAGTAAAGGTAATTTTCCACGTCTTGAACAGTGTTTAGTTTCATGGATGAGACAGTGTCGAGGACAGAATATTCCGATGGGTGGCTCTTTATTGAAGGAAAAGGCTAAAGCATTCGCCAAAGAATTAGGAATCGAGTTTTCGGCTAGTGAGGGATGGCTTACAAATTTTAAGAAAAAGAATGGGATAGTCTTCAAAAAAATGTGCGGGGAAAGCTCAAGTGTCGACATTAACGTTTGTTCTAAGTGGCAGAACTCGCTTTCGGATCTAATAAAGGAGTACGAGCCACGTAACATTTTCAATACGGATGAAACCGGACTCTTTTTCAAGTGTTTACCAGAAAAAACATTTACATTCAAAAAAGAAAAATGCCATGGAGGAAAACATAGCAAGGAGAGGTTAACTATTTTAGTGGCTGTAAACATGGACGGCTCAGAAAAGATTACTCCTCTCATCATAGGAAAATCTGCAAAACCTCGGTGTTTCAAGGGCATAAACTCGTTCCCTACCAAATACCGCTCAAACAAGAAGGCATGGATGACCACCGAACTCTTTAATGAATGGTTGGTCTCATTGAACTCGGATATGAAAAGAGAGAAACGACATATTCTCTTATTTTTAGACAACTGTACTGTGCACAATAACGCACCACCTTTATCAAATGTGAAACTTCAATTTTTCCCTCCAAACTCAACCTCAAAACTTCAGCCACTCGACCAGGGCATCATACATAATTTTAAAACTTTTTATCGGCGTGAAGTCGTTAAAAGCGTTTTGGATAACCTCGAAAATCAGCAGAATGTAACTATTTCTATTTTAACAGCTTTGATCGTGATTGACAAGGCTTGGAGAGCAGTTACTCCTTTGACAATTCACAGCTGTTTTAAAAAGTCAGGTTTCCCCTCGCCGAATCTGGTTGATGTGGACGATACACTCAATGAATTTAATGCTGAACCATCCCTTTGGGAAGCTCTTCCAGAACAAGATTTTACGTTTGACGACTACGTGTTGGTTGACACGGACATTGCTGTATGGGGAGCTCTACCTGACGCTGAAATTGTGGCTTTGGACCCCAGTAATACAGAAAGTGATGAAGACGAATCGGAGGAGTTGACTCCTGTAACTCTGTCAGAAGCTAAACAGTCACTAAACAAACTACGCAACTTTTTCCTTCAAAATCATGTTGATGCAGACATTTTACAGGCTTCATTTGTTCTAGAAAAATCTATTGACAAAGTTAGTTTGAATGCCTTAAAACAAAAAAAGATAACAGATTTTTTCGACAAAAAGGATTAATAATATATAGTATGTATATTCTTTTAATAGTTGTTTTCAAGACATAAGTGTATTCTTTTAATATAGGACTTTTAACACTTCTATTTTATTTTTATACTGTATAAAATGTACTTTAAAAAAATTATGTACAATTGTTGCTTTATTACATAGTTTTAAATTTAAATGTGTTAGAAAAAAAAACTTCTCTTCGTGTATTTTGAGAGTTTTTTCCTCCCCTCTTGATAATTCGAACTCTTTATAATTCGAAGTTTTTCATTGGTCCCTCCAACTTCGAATTATCGAGAGTCGACTGTATATATATATATATATATAATTATATATATATATTACAATTATTATTAATATTATATGCAACAAACTTCAATCCAAAACGAAATAAGTTTTAAATAATAAGTCCAGCAAATGTTTCAGGATTATTAAACTATTTATATTGTTTCCCATACAAGAACAGCTAAGCAACCCAAAAAAAATATGCCTCGTAAGATACTTTATTTATTTTTTGGAAACAAAGAATACGTTATGCATCTTTTCAACTGAATTTACTTATGGTCAAAAAACTTATCCAAGGAAATCATGCAAGTATAAAAAAAATTACTTCTAGATTACTAAATGGATAGAACTGTATGGCAAATTTGGACAATCCCAAAACAATCCTGTTAAAACCCTAAAGATATTAATGAATATTTTTAAATAAATAAAGATAAATACCAAATTTTCAGAAAAACTGGAAACAAAGTTTTGTTCAAAAATATCTTTACTCATATTTTATCCCAAAAAGATTCAGATGCAAACAATCATCATCGTGTTTTTGATATATACAATTATTTGGAAAAATAAATAATTAGAAAACCTACCATTACTGTGCTCTGTATTAAAAATATAGCTATTTTTTTCAGAAAAAACTAAATGTAATAATATTTAAACACTTTTACTTCAGAAAAAAAAAACGATTTTATTTTACTTTATGTTATATACATCCATTAAGCCAATATTTCATCCACAGAGGCATTTTTAACATCCTTTTCACAATAATTAACTCTTTGTTAACAAACCGAAGATTTTGTAATGACATTTATGATTGTTCACATAAAGGATTCTAAAAAAAAAAAAATAAATTTTAAATTTTAATTAATGTTCCAAAAAAAAAATATTTTTTTTTTTTTTTTTTTTTTCAAACAATGTATTTAATTTAATTATAATTGAACTACTGATTCTTACTGTTATTTTACATAAGTAAAAAATTTCTTTTCCTAATATAATCAGATACTAAAAACAACAATTTTTATTCCAAATAATTTTTTCATAATTTAGAAATCAAAATTTGTGCATTAAAACCTTCTAATTGTCATAAAATCTGAGGCATAAACTTCATTAAAATAAAGTTTCAAAAAAATATCTTAAATTTTTGGTTATTTCATTTTGTGTATAATCGATTCAAATTTGAGGAAAAATTTCAGAAATAATCATTAAGTAAATTTGCTTTTACTCCTGTTTTTTAGCAGCACTATATAGATAACAAAAACTACACAAATTTTCAAACTTAAGCTTCTCTCTCTCTCATTTTGTTTAGAATTTCAAATGTAACATTTAATATTTCACTTTGTAGAATATTTTCCAAATTTATTTCCAATTACATTTTTCTTAATTTATGCAAATATAATAAGTGCTTCTCTAATTTTTTCAAAAATATGTTTATGAAAATGCTATTTTTATATGCATTTCAAACGTACAAATACATATAAAATTTAAATTCTGGTAGAGAATCAATAAAATAACATAGAATTGGGGGGAAAAAAACATGTATCTTACAGATTTTGGTCTACAATAAGGTGCATCAGTTTCTAATAACAGTCGATCCAATGGAATCTTCTCGGCAACTTCACGGAGTTGCTGTCTAGAGGCAAATGTTACAAGATTAGTTATTCCTATGTACACATTAGGGAAAGTATTCAACCATCTATCAGCCCAATACCAATTTTCTGCAAAGCAGTGTAGATGAAAAGTGTAGTCATAAGGAATAGTCTAGATAAAAAAATATGTATAAATAAAAGAAAAATAAATATCTTTATGCTAAAAATCATATATTGTAGAAAGAGATATTAATAAGTTGTTTTTTTCCTTCTAAAATTTTACTTACTTCCAAAAGAATTAGAATGCAGTCTTCATTAGCATCCCGGCAATGAATAACAAGAGGTAACTGTCTTGAATAACCAATTATTAGCTGTCTCCTAAAAACCTCCATTTGAATCTCTCTCGGGCATTTATTTCTATGACATAAAGCATGAATTTATTTTCTAATGATAAAATAATACTGTATTATTTTCAACATTTAAACTTATTAAAAACCTATTTTGTTCATTGTCTTGTATTCATGAATCAGCAAAAAGATACAAAAAGAAGTTTGATTCAATATTTTATTTTAAATTACATCTAATTCCCATAGTTAAAACATTTCTACAAATAACACTTTAAATTTATAGGTTTGTAAAAAAGTTCATCTAATTATCTGTATGATTCAGTTTTTGTAATAATCTCAAAATGCTGACAAAAATTATATATGCTTTTGATGAAAAATCTAGATTCCTTTCAAAATGCAGTGTCGAAAAAGTACTCACCAACAGTTAAAAATATGATATACATTTTAAATGCATTTAGTATTAAATTATAGGATTATCTTTTATTAGAAAAAAATAAGAACATAAAAGAAATATAAAAGAAGGAAAGCAAAGATTAAAACATCAAAGTGCCTTAAAAATTTTAAAAATAAAGAATTTAATTTATGTATAGATACATAAATAACCATTGTGAACAGAAAACAAAATGAAATGATGTGCATATATGATAGCAAAGAGATAATGTTTCAGAAGAAATTATAACAGGGGAATAATTTCAGTTTTTAGAAAAATGCATATAATAGAAATGATACTTTTGTATAAAGATTTTCATACAATCATATCACTTCCTCTTTAAAATAACTAATTATGCCAGTAAAAGAAAGTAATATAATGTTTTGAATCCATCTCCGCAATGAATACTTAATACATTGAACCTCTTTATAACAATTAAATATTAAAAATTTTAGCTAAATATTTATGATAGGAATTATTTTTTAGAAGATATACACTACCGAAACAACTAATTACTTTTGCATTCTACAACTACTCACACAGAAATTGATTATTTGCATGCAAATGGATATTTACAATGAAAAAAATGTATCTCGGAGAAGATAAAAAAATTTTCCTAGTCATAAACATTATCATAATTTTAAAACACACATGGAATCAATATATATGGTAATTTGATAAACATACCTTGTAAAATGTATTCAGTAACAATAAACATGTGCACCATGGCCAAACCAAAATACTACACATTTCACCAAACATACATACTTAATGTGGATATACAATAAATATTAATACATTAAATAATGATCTGCAAAAACCAAAAGTCTTAGTATAAATCTCCAAAAAACATATATTTCATGGAATAGCTTTGCTTTAGGTGTCAGGTCAATTATGGAGATTGTACCCTGAACAACCTTCATAAATATGAGTTGTGCAAATATAACTAAATACAAGAACCTTCTTTATATAATAAAAAAAATACAATACATAGAAATAGTTAAATGTCTTCTACTTTTGCAGATCTAGTGTGATGGGTTATTTATGATTAGTTAAAACAATAACAAAAATTAATAAAAATGAATTTTCCCCTAAACAGAAAAAGTTACAAAATTTAACTACATAAAATCAAATATTTTTGCAAAAAAGAAGCCTAATTGCAAGTAATTTTAACAAAATTTGAATGGTATACCTAATAAAATGTTTAATCGTTACCATTTTTGTTTTTATACCTAAAAAACAAGGCAAAAATTGATTTACAAAAAAATAGTATACTGTCTTGGGGGGAGAGAGCTTATGACCACAAAATAGAAGTGATAACTTCAAATTTTGTAATGTTATTTTAAGGATTAATTAGGTGAATAAAAAACAAGGGGATATTAGTACTGTCATATAAAATTATTTATTCATATGTCTGTACTCATAAAGTAATATTTTTTGCAAAATATTCAATCATATTTGTGAATTAATTGTATTCTAAGAAGGAAATAATAGGTTTATGGTAACTCTGAAATAGGTTATAAATACTTAAGTTCAAAATTATTTAAATATCTAAAAAAACTTCATCAAGTATTGTTCCGTACTTTGTCGTGTTTTCATTTGTATCATTTGACATAATTAAATTGAACTTTGATTTTAAAAAAATCTACTAAAGGCTTTGACTTGTCTTTTGAAAATTCTACATTAAAATCACTACCTAAAAAAATAAACAATTTGTTCAGAAGAGTTGATCTGGCTTCAGTGTAGGCAACTAAATTTTTGGGAATGAATTAAATAATTTTCTCTACACTTTGATTTGGTGAAATATAAATAGTAACCATTAGAATTATTTGTCCATTTTCTGCTCTACATTTCACTGCACAAATTTCTCTGATACATGACTCATTAAACCCAAATGATTCAGTAGTATTTGATGCTACATCCATTTCTGAAGTGACATAAGTTGTTGTATCTCCCTTATTTTTATATATAACTCCATCAGCTCTTTGATTGTGTCTTTGGAATTCATCACTACAGTGAAAATTTGGAGCATCTATGTTTTCATTATCTATCCAATTTTTTTTAAAAAGTAATATAGTTACATGTTGCATAACACTGTCATCAAGATCCAAAACATGTGCATGAAAACTTTGACAATTCAAAGAATATATTGATATTCTCTTTTTTGTGGAAATGGAAGTTTGTAAAGATATCTGTGATTGTTTTAAGTTTGTTTTGTGATAACCTTTTAAATTCATTCTGTAGATCTCTGAGATATGTAGATTCTCTTATATAGGTCATGAAAGAATTTTGGATCAGAATTTTCGGTAACAATGTAAAGTCCTTCAAGACTTGTTGCTCTTGATAATACAACATATACCAATTTTTGAGAATGTGTTTTCTCATACTTATAACAAGCTTACTTACTTATAACATACTCACAAACCAAAACATAACAATGTTTGGCTTTTTAAAATGCATCATTCAAGTTCACTCTAGCAAAACGTGCCTAAAGAAGTTATCACTTTAAAAACTTATGTTAGTTTAATTAAAAAATATTCAACTATTTTTCAAAATTTATTTATTTATATAAGTTTCATATGGAAACCCAAACTGCTGAATTTAGCTCCTAAGAGTTTTGAATAAATATTCACAATTGAAATATATTTTAAGGTAATAAGTAAATAACATGAAATTTTGCAATTTTTAATTTAATTAAATGTCTAACATTACCTCAATATAACAGCATCCAGATTTCCGATGATGTCTATAGGACCTTTGGTTATATTTAATTATTGTCCAGGTCAAGATACAAAACCAACCATCATTACCTCTATGGAAAAGTTTTTTTTTTTTTTAATGATGGAAATCATTCTACTCCATATTGTCTACGAGTTTAATCTATTGCATTTTCAAATATCTTTTTCCCCCTCAAAAAAACGCAATAATATTATAACTTTAAATTTGAGTAAGTTGCTTCTAAATTTTCAATACTTTCCTTAGAGTTATAACATTTGCTTGATATTATGAACTATTATTTCATATTACAATGTATCACAACATGCTATACTATGTACTGAGTGGTATGCAAAATACTTTGGAAATGTATCATTAATCATTGAAAAATTAGCAAATATTTTATGTTTTTGAAAATCCTGCATATATTTTCACAATGCAACTGTCTTAAATTGCAAATACAATATTTTAAAAAACAAATGTTCAACTGCATTCATAGAGATAGATAGGTATCAGAATATAAAAACAATTTAACACATCTAGCAGATAATTGAAAATATTTAATTATGCAACGGTAAAAATACTCATTATTTAAAGGAAAGAAAATAAACCACTTTTACAAGCATTTTAATAATAGTAAAGTGGTTTATATTATTTATTACATCAAAGACCAGAAAATTATGGACCACAATTAGGACATCAGAGAATGAATTAACAAAATAGTTCAAAAATGTGCAGAAGTAACTTTCAGAGTCATACACTGACTACATTTAGAGAATGGTAATCTTTATCTCAGTATTTGTGTAAAAATGTTTTTAATCAAAAAATGATGCCAAAATGAATGAGTAAAATCTTTAATAAATAGTGAATCCTTAACATAAATGTTTTTCAAATTGATGATAACACATCTGAACTGGTACTTACTTTCCCTACTTTTAAGACTCATTCAAATTTAAGGTGCCAGGAACTCCTATTATTTCATTTAACACATCTTTGGTGAAATAAGGACTTCAATCAACACCTTTAATCAGGGCCAACTTCTACATTACTGGCAGTGAAACTCATACCTTTAAAATGGGAAGTTATGGGTCTCAAAAGGTAGGTTAAGCTACTATATAAAATAAGCCGATTACTATCGTGATTACTCAAGGTTTAAATGATAAAGAAAACTTTAATAATGTAAAATGTATACGGCAGGCACTGTTTTGAAACTAATCTAAATTTTAGTGCCATGAAGAATATGGTCCCTAACAGATGTAATTGGAATTAAAATCCAAATATTACTAAATTATATTAATTGTGATTATTATTATACCAAAACATTTTTGATAATATTAATAATCAAAGTTAAAATTTAAAACATACAGATAAATTTAAACTCACAGACAAAACTATTACCTGGTTGAATAATCTAGTCCAATTTCTCCCAAACCTTTTACTTTAGGATGGCAAAGAACAGATTGAAGATTACGTTCCGCTACACTATCAAATTCATTGGCATTACAAGGATGACAGCCAAAAGTTGCCCAAACATTTTTTTGACTCAGATATTTCGTCCACACTGTAGCCTAAATATGTTGTGTATAAAATGTAATACATAAAAAATTATGTAATATATAAAAAAAGTATTTTTAGAGATATAAAAGTCAGTAAAATACAAATATAAAAGTTCTCCAAAGTTTCCACAGTATAGAATTTTAAAATAAAAATTGTGTATAAACTTTTCAAAGCCCATTATAATAAATATTTTTTGCTTTATCTAGCCACCTAATACAGTGTTTTATAATATGAATAAATTTATAGGTATCTAAAGCTTTTCTTCACATTCAAATGCTTATTTTATACAAAAGATGTTTCTTCAAGCAAAGAAAACAATAAAGTTGGAAAATAGCAGCCCTATGCTTAAATATTCTTTTTGAAATTAAACTTTTTAAATATACAAGATAATCTACAAAACCACAACTAAATCAAATCCTTATGAAGTAAAATTCTCGAAATTGTACTGCTTTTTTATTTTATTTGAAAGTATTAACTCATGGCTCTATAAATCACCAGGTTTCTTAATATTTTTCAAACATTGAAATATCAGATAATTATTTACGCTTTAAAGCAAAAACATAAATTTTCAAATAATTATACATTAAAAAATCGTTATTTCACTCAGCCAATAATGAAACATATAATTGTACAGTTCTTACAATTCTCCACCCCACCACCCTCTTTTCTGATTTCATTCAATACTTCCCCGATTTTTTATTATTATTATTATTATTATTATTATTGAGAACATTTATAAAACCTCGTGCACCACAAAGTATCACACGGGGGCTTACAGAAGTAAACATAAAGCAGACATTACAAAGGAAAGAAGGAATTTAAAGTTATGAAGGATTACAATACAAACATCCATGCCTTCTCTGGGATTTGAACCCAGGCCCTACGGCACAGCAGTTAGCATCACTAACCACTATACTGGATGGGCGGCTATACTTTTCTGATTAATAAAGAATTTATAGAAAAATTGAGCCAATTACAAACTTAATTTCAAATTTCTTACATCAGTAAACGTTGATGGTTTGCAAAATGAGGCAATACAACCTTTATAGTTTCGAGGAAATAAAAAGCTTCTACACTTTTGGTACTCATCAAAAGTCCCTTTAAATGCCTCTTTATCAAGCAGAATATCTAAATGACAGTGTGCATCATAAAAACCTGTTTGAGATTTAAGTGCAGTATATATCAAACCCCTGATAGAATAACGATTTATTTCTGGACGGTCTCTTTCAACTGCTCTTTCGTTCTTCCTTCCTAAAAGAAGTTAAAAGGGAACATTCAATCAAAACTATAACAGTCATGTAAGGAGATGAACAAGAGAAACTACAACAACCTTATGGGATTTCATCATCTTAATTTTGTTAAACATTATTGCAGTATTGGAAATAAATAAATTTCAAATATAATATTTTAAGAATTAAAGAATTTTCACTTTTTTTTCAATCTGTATTGCTCTTAAAGTTAAAGTTAAGATTTACAAGTTAGCTAATTTTGCCATTAAACAAATAATTTGTAAGACACATAAATTGATACATCATACACTAGGGTTGAAAATTAAGAGAATTAACATATTAATTGAGAGAATTTGAAGATAATTCAATTCCTGAAAAAAAAGAGGTTGATAGATAAAACTAATAACTCCAAAGATGCTAATTTTTAGTGCTGATTACTAAGCATATATGTGCATTTAGAAAAAAAAACTATTTTGTAAGCGCATTTTCCGATTTTCCAATTTTGTTCATATGCATATCTTGGCACCTTTCCTGTGATTTTTCAAAACATTTATAGAAATTTCCAAGCAAATAGTTGAAATGAGTATTCACTAGCAATTTTTTATTTATTACCTAGAATGATCAAACTCAATCAGAATGGATTTCAAGTTTTTAATTCCTCAAGTGCCGACGGTGTAGTCTCGCTCAACCCGTGCGTTACATGCCCCAAACGTATATATCCGTCCTTCTGAAGTACGGTCCTTTTCTTTGTGCTGGTATCAGTAAAACTATTCAAAAAGCTTTGGAATGCAATAAAATGAAATTGACAGTGTTGTGACGGATCTTTACGCGACCTCCACACAAATCCTCTTGGGGAATCGTTGGGCTAGCATTCGCGTTAATTCACAGCCATCACTCTCAAGAAGAAACCCTGATATGGAGATTAGTTTGACTATATAAAGTCAGGGTTTTGTAATTACAAGATAGAAGGAGCGGAGATACTATTGCAGCGTTACGAAGGTGAGATTTAATTGATTTTCACAACTTGAGTTAAGAACGGAGTTTGCCACTATACTAAATTAGTGGATTGAGAATTTATAGTCTAAGATAGATTAGGTTAAATTAAATTGATTACTTGCACTTGTTCACTTAGGGTTTATTGTTTTCTTTATATCACTCCTAGGGCATCCTCTTGTGGTTTAACCTGTGGTTGATTAGTGTGCTTGAATAATAATAAATAAGAATTATTATGAAAGTTTCTGGTCATACTTTGTTTCCTCCCACACACTTTGGTAGGCAGGACGGTGAAATCGCTCAAAGTGTTATTTCAGAGAAAAATTTGCTTATTTGTGTCTTTTCTTGTCCCTCACAACACGTATACGAGGGCCTACAGGGAAAACGGTGGCACTGAGAAGCAAATCGCGTAATTTTTAATCAGCAGTTAAGGGATTAAATTGGGGTCTCCCAGGGAGACCAATGTTTAGAAAATGGAATAAGATTGCAAATAGTCAAGGAAACTTGAACCATTACAATTTCGCGAGTGCATATTATCAGACTTTAATGTAACACTCAACATTAAATACAACTTATGGAGATAGGTTAAGGAGACCAAATTTATACAGTAAAAAAGATATGTCTAAGTCATCTAAGATCTACAATCACCATGACATACTTGCAAACTCTTGAAAATTAAAAAGCGTAGAAAAACACATGATTAACTAGGATTTGAGGTAATGAAGTTATTAGATTAATTTTTAAAAATCGGGCCAATTTTTATATATTTTTTTTTATGAAAGACTTTTATTTCTGTGACTGACCATAAAGCATTTATTACAATGCATAGGTGTTGATTTTAAAAGATGTTCACAATCTTTTCAAATAGCTTACTGCTGAAGATACCCCATATAGGGGAAGCATACAGCAGTATAGATTGAAGGAACGATTTGTAGATCAAAATTAATTTTGCACCTGATTGCAAACTTTACTCTTTCAAAAAATTAAGCTGTTGAGTGTTGTGTGGCTCATTCTGATAGATTTCATGTTAGTTGACCAAATATTTTGGACAAAAGTTAATTTAGAATATAAAATTAACCCCAGATGCTTGTATTCGGTAAACCAGGGGAAGGGGTGGTCGAGAATGGTGACCAGGTAGCTTTCCATTGCTTCATAAAGAGGAGCCAAGCACTTTAGGGTGCATTAACCTTAATATTCCAGTCAAAGAGCCAAAGTTTCGTAACCTTGAGATGTTATTCTGTATTCTCTCTCAATAACTTTGAGATTACAGATGTTCTGGGTAATAATCGTAGTATCACTTGCGAGCATCGCTAAATGAATGTTGGTAGCCTACGGAATGTCATTAATATGCAAATTAAACAGAGTGGGTCCAAAAAATTAGCCCTGTAGAGATCCGCTTAGGATTGGAGGGGTCGTGGAGATGCAGCTTGCTACTCTTTCCCTAAAATTCTCAGGAATTCAAGCAAGAGTGAAGAATTTTGATCATTTAGTCCAAGAATCCAAATTGTGCATCAATTTGCAGATCAAGGCATTGTGCCAAAATTTAAGAAAAGCTTTGTCTATGTCAACAAAAAGCATGCTCGTGGCCAGTTGATTTTCAAATCCTGCATGAACTAATACAATAACTTTGTGTTACTGTAGAGCACACAGTGAAAACGCCATGCTGCTCTGGAGTAATATTCCTCGCTAAGCAGTGTTGGTTTAGGTGCTTCAAATTTGAATGATTTGCTCAAACTATTGAGAAGTGAGATGAGACGGTAATTTTGAGGATTCGAATAGGCAGAATTGAGTTTCAAGATACGGACCCTCATAGCAGTCTTCCAACTTTTAGGAAAGTAAGAGTTCTCAAACAGCCTGTTGAACAGTAAAACAATAAAAAATAAAACTTTGAGGGAGTGATATTTTTAAGGATACGCGATTACTAATTAAATCCAATCCCGGAGGTTTGTTCAGTGTAAGATTATGGATAAAGTCCTGAATTTCTTTTGACGATGTTTCGGCCAGGTCAAGACAGGTGGGTGCGTCTAGAAAACTCTGAACTTTCTGCTGTGTGAGCTAAAAATCTTTGATTTTCAATTACAGTGTTGGATTCGAACCATTTTGGAAGGCTGTCCGCAATCACCGCCTTTTTAATAAGAACTGATGTAATACTACAAAGAGTAACTTTTAAGAGGGGATGTGGTGAGATGGCTTGTTAAGGAGGTTTTCCTCCAAAGGATAATTTTCTCAAGCGATAAAGGCTCTATGAATTTCTACCATCTTTCATGGGAGAGGTGCTTAATATCTCGAGTGATCGGAGTTCACATTCAAGAGCCGTGTCTCTAGATCTTTGCCAAAATCTCCAAACACGATTTCTGTGACATATTTCAGGGGGAGTTTTAAAGGGAAATCTTATAAATTTTGGTTTTAATGCAACCACAAGTGCCTTGGAAATATTTTTCCGAAGCGTTCAATAGCAATTTCAAGTTCCTCATTGTTGGAGGACGCAGGTAGGGGGAGAGGTTTACTTCCTAAAAAAATCGAAAATTTTCCCAATTAGAAAAAAGCAGAATTTGTGTAGAGTTAAAATGATCAGAATATGACCTGAACTCGGACAATCAATAACTCTTATGTCACAGTTAATGGGGATAATTTTAAAAATAGCAAGGTCAATAATAATATCACGTGCTTCTGGTCAAGAACTTGTACTAATATGAGTAAGAGTATATATAATGCTACAATGCAAGCATTTGGAAAGTTATTAACAATTTTTCTCTGGAAAAATTTGAATCTGTTTGACCTTGCATTATTCCAAGTCTTATGAACAGCACATACGTTCCTAGCAATGATTATTACCCGAATTTAAAATTGAGAAAATCTTTGTCATTGAATATTTTATTAGTTTCAGCGCTAAAACAGGCATAAGTAGAAATGACACGTAAGGAGGAAAGTTATTAATTTTAATTTGGTTTGCCGTTGCATCCATATATTGTATCTCTCGGAGGAGAACTCTGCTTTGACAAGGTTATGTTTACAGTATATGGGAGTGTCTCCATCCATACAAATGCTAGGAAAGTTATTTCTATTGTCTTTGAATAGACAATAGTAGTTATAGCAATCACGGGTTCCTGCCTCGGTTGGAGCTTAGTTTCTTGAACTAATAACATGTCAAGATTTGGCTCTGATACAAAGTCTCCCACTTCAAGGGTCTTGGAACACAATCTATTCCAGAAGCCAATTGAAAGAAAATGCATGTTGCAGTTGAGTTTTGAGGCAGCAGTCGGGCAACATATTTATACCCGGTTTTGAGAACAGCACATTCAAACACAGGTTTTGTCGTTTTTGATGGCGGAAAGAGTAGCCCGAAAATTCGAGCGAGTAGACCTTCATCCACCCTAGAATCATTTACTATTTTTAATACAGACGCGTAAAAAGCGTGGGTAATTTCTTTTCATGCCTAATTTTTTACGGGGACCAATTCCATGTAAAGCTCGCGCTAATACGAAAATATGGCGGGCCTCTAAAAATCAAGTCCTAAGCTCAATTTCTTAGGGGGGTGAAATTCTTTCCAGTCCCTATACGATTAACATGAGAGCATGATATTTTAGTGATTTAGCCCTCCCCATGCCTCCACATTGGGAATGATTTAGATGACTGGATGGGTCTCGATGAGTGGAACAGTTGGCTTAAATCTCAAGTCCGAGACTCGAACAGGAGTCAAGATATTGTGAATTTAAACAAATTTAAAAAGTTTAAGAAAGTTTAAAACAAAGATTATGTAAGAAATAGCCCTATGAGCATGAAAAACTGGAAGAACAGATAGAGAGGGATCGAATGAGCCAGGTCCGAATGGACTGTCAGGCTCGTGTGCCGAGATATTGGCCAAAAAGATGTAGAGGGGGGGGCAATGCACCGGGGAGGGGATGCGTCCCAACAGATATGGTTTATAACAATATGTTCGAGCATGCGCAGTGGGCGCCACCCGGCGGTGATTAAGTATATTAAGCAAAACGAGAATTAGTTTTCAGAGTGTGTGTGGGAGATCACAGACGAGCAAGAGCGTGGAATTACGGTGCCCATCGCAAGTGTTCCGACATACGCCCCGAGCACAACCGAGAGAGAAAATAAAAGGTGTTTTGTCAACATCCTCGTCTGGTTTCCTGAGAGAAAAAACACATAGGGACCACTCCCCAACACAATAGTTATTACGATCCCCCAAATATCAGTCCCCTAGCACCAAAAAAGTGGCATGTTAAAATATTGTCACAAACTGATAAGCTCTGAGCGGCCGAACGGTTAGAGCACTGCTCTATCATGCAGACGGCTCGGGTTCGAGCCTCCCAGATACTTGTTTGTTAACTTAAATTATGACTTTCATTAATTATTGTTATGGACATTTGCAAATTATGTAAATTAAAATTTATGTTAATCTTCCCCTGGTGGTCATTCTAGAACTCTCCACAAGGTGTGGATATAAAAGTACTGCAGCTGGATAAGTCTTCAGTTGTGGTGCTGCCCGTGTAAGATACTACGACAAAATAAACCTTGTATTGGGTAACATCGCCTTGTTCCTTTCTCCGTGACAATATTAGACAATGGTGTGCGCGCGCATCCGTGACGGTGTGCGCACGCATCGTAAAAATTTACCCTCATCCTTTTTCCAAACGCGCAGTAAGAAGTATAACTTCAAAAAATAATAAAACCGTTCTTTTATTTTTTTGTTTTATGTATATCAATTTGAAAATAAATGAATAAGGATACTGTTGTGAAATAAGTAGCTTGATACCTTAATTGTCTTAAAACATTAAAAACACCATCCATGTACGACAGCAACTGATGGAAGAATGATTGACCCGTATTGATTTCCTTGGCGGTGTGAAGGCAAATTTTCGTTCATTCAGAATCGATGTGAATTGGATTGATCCGACAGACTCGGAATCGTTTGGCGTGAAGGGAGCCTTAAGCTATAGTGGCGATTAAAAGAGAACTTGGAGATAAAGCCAAGTTGGCATAATTTTTGGAGACCGAGTTGGCAGCCAATTTGGCGAGTTCGGGACCCTCTGGATTCTTCTAGAAATTTGTGGAGAAATTCACACATGCTCCATCCATATCTAATTTCACTCGTTAGCCGGGTCTATAAACAGAGCGGTGCTCGGCGAAACAGTCAGTCTTGATTCAACCAGCGATTAAAAAACTTGTTTTGACCGTGATTACCGATTAACTTGGCTGTTCTTGTGAATAATCTTTTACATACGTGTATTTTAGACACTGGTAATTGTGTGAGTGCTGTTGAAGGTGTGAAGACCTTCTGAGATTTACTCTGTGAATATTGCTGCTGAATCCTGTATTTCAAGGATCTGAATTTCGACAATAAATTCGCATCGCTCTTAAAGAACTGTTATTTTTCTTTGTGACTGTTTTGAATAAAATCCTCGAACCCCGATCAACGTAACAATGTCAAACCTGTACCATTATATATTCCTAGTATGATGGATGTTCCAGCTTAATTGAAAGAAGTTTATGCATATTTGGATCCAATGTTGTTACTGCAAGACGGAGAACTGCATTTATTACAAGCTGAGATCGGTAAAGTGTTTTGAAGGCTGTGACAGATGAAAAGACCTTTTCACATAAATAAGTTGTAGAGAATTGAATCAGAACTTTCATCGCCTGTTCACTAAAAGTGTATTCACTTTTTATGGAAAGCCAAAAGTGAGATCTTTATAAGAATGAATGAAATTTGAATTTCAGAGTTTCGTCAGACGATAGGTGGATAAGGCTTTCTTTGAGACGCATGCTTAAATTATTATTCTGCATTTTCGCTGCTCACGGATCAATTATCCACATATAACAATGCAGCCTCTGCAATATGACTTATTTACCGTGGCGTTATTCTATGAAGTAGCGTTTTTATAAATTTTTACATACTGTTATGAATTTAATTACGTTTCAATGCATCTTAAAACATAACTTAACATGATGAGTAAGTATATTCCACACAATTTTTGGGGAGAAGTGAAATTTTCTCACGGACCAGTACATTGGCAACCTCTGCTCTAAAAAGTAAAGAAATTTTGGTGTCTGCAACAGTGACTTAGGTGTTAACTTCTGCTAAAGTCATAGCACTAAAAAAATATCTCAGTGCCCAGTATATCTGAAAATTGGAAAATATTTTGTGACGGCGTCATCGCGTTTTCTACTAAAAACTCCTCTTGGGTTCTCTGGGGCCGAAAAGGCAAATTCTTTCCAACCAAATCCAGAAGCGAAGCGTGATTATGCAAATTAAGAACCTTTTAAATAGCAGAAGTTTAGCGTAAGCAGGGTGGCCTTTGGGAAGTGATTATGCTAGTCTGTGTTTACGAGTGTTAAAGTTAAAAGTGAGAGGTTATCCGACATTCAAGAGTTCAGCTATTCGTGCCAGTGCGTTTAAGTCAAGGTGGATACCACTCCACGCGAGATAAAGAAAAGTCATTTAAGATTCGAGAGAGAGGCTGCTACCCAGGATATAGAGGTAGGGGACCATTCTATAACCTACTAGGAACTGTGTGTATACTGAGGTTAGGAGTAGGCGGTAAAGTTAGATTTAGTGATCAGGGTCGCGCTTATTTGGTAATACATAGTGTGTCTCCTCACCACAGATTCACTTGGTTTAAATATAAATACTATCATTGTGTGTGTGTGGGTGTGTGTGTGCATAATGTTTAAGTTGAGATCTTAATAAAGAGATATTAAGATTATAGCAACGCCTGGTTCTTCATTCACTCCCACACCCTTAGGTCACAAGGATAACTTAAAAGTAAGGCAGCCCCCAAGGGCTAATGCCTTACGATTTCCCGTTAAGATTATTCACTGGTTGCAGACTGACAATCAACATTGTTGCTTCAATTGTTTTCGTTAAATGCTAAATTTTGTGCATTTTATAAACCCCTAGTATTCAATTCCAACCTGAATTGCTTCGACATTAGTGGAAATTAAAAGACCAAGCATAATGAGCTATATAAAAGTCTATCTGCTTTAAGCATGAAGTATTTAAATTCAATACCTTCCAGCCTACAGATAATTGTCAATTTACAGGAATTTGCATGGTGATTCTAAGCAATCCAACAAAAAATTTATTCTGCAAAGGGCAAAAGTAAGAAGAACATTGTGGCACAATGAAAAAAGATGGATGTTTAAATTTTCGGTAGGCAAACACTGCCAGAGGAATGCTTTTGCCAGAAACCTATTCCTCGCTAATAAAATTGCTAGGACTAGCAGTGGACAGTTTGCCTGGTTACGCACAGAGGCAGGAGAAAAATGTATTTTCTTACCCGTCGGTCTGACCGTCAACTTTCTTGTC
>BMAV01024543.1:75620-95056 GCA_019973955.1 Trichonephila inaurata madagascariensis
GCATTTCTTCTAGCTTTGACTCTTGTGACTATTTCATCTAATTCCTCAACAGAGTGGGGAAAGGACATTAAATCAATACCATCGAGATTTACTGTGGCCACATCAAGTTCCCTGAGAACTTTATTATATTCAGTTTTAATGAGAGCATAATCCTTTGCGTCCTTTGGTGTAGTTCTGAGCTTCTCACGCAACTTAGCACTGGCCGCAGGCAAAGGGAGAAAATGACGGATAGCCGGTTCTATATCCGTGACAAAATCCTCCTCATATACTATCTGGGACTGGGAGAGTGGAATTGAAAATTCGTTTGATGTGTTTCCTTGGTCAGCACACACAGGAGTATTGGATCCCTCCTTGGTATTTATTTCCATATCTTTAGTCTGCTCCATGTTCAGTCCTGGTTGGTAAACAATAAGAAATTGAGATAATATCAGGAATGTTAGCCTACTTGTACTGAAAAGTACAGGCTCAAGTCAGACAAAAAAAGAAAAAGCACGGAAAGGATGTGTGAACCGTTTGGCGCTCGTGTTAAAGATAATGACTTAATATCTAATGCTAACAAGATTTTGTTCTTATGTTAACAGATGGCGCCTGTATCTCTTATTTGTATTTATAGTTTTCTTTCTCATATAAAAATCCTTCTAGCTCTAGTCACCTTGAGTGCAGGTTGTATTCTGATTCAGCTAATATTTCGTTAATAATAAAACTTAAACAGGTTACGGGTACCAGCACAAGCTTAAACCATGCTTGAAGTATCAAAGCAATGTTTTATGATAGAAAAGGCAGACAGAACTTTATTTCTTGAAAGCAACAAGTCGCGGCAAAGTTTCGCCGATCGGCAGTTTGGCGTGAAGATAGCGTGATCGTGCCGCATTTTGGAGCGATCGAGGAAGAAACTGAAGGCAAGCCTTGTTGTTTAGCCTAGAGGTACTGATACAGATTATTTAAGAAATCTGCAAGTCTAAATATTCCAGAAAGAAAATATGTATGGATTTCAGCCGTCATATTAAGCCTTTGACCGGAGAAACTGATTGGCCGATGTGGAAACGGAAGATACTCGACTACCACGAAGGAGCGGTCGAGGTCATAGATGACAAGCTGAAAAGGCCAGAATCCATAGATGCTGATGCACAAGAAACTGTAAGAAAACACCATAAAGAACTCTGCGATTTGTACAGAAAAGCAAACAGTTATGCGAAATTAATGATTGCAAGTACTGTCACTGATGCTGTGTATCAGAAGATTACGTACAGAGAAGCTGCCTTTGAAGCTTGGGAAGCATTAAAGCAGCAGTATGAAGCAACTTCAAAAGATCAGTTGTTTAAAATTTGCACAGAGTTTTTTGCATTCAGATGGGCTCCAGGAGAGGTTGTCTTGACACACATTGCAAAGCTAAGAAGTCTTTGGAATGAACTGAATAATGGACTTGAGGCTAAAGAAGAAAGTAAATTGCCAGATTTGATGCTTAGTCTTTAAAATGTTACATGTTTTGCCTTATCAGTTTGAAACCTTTAAATCCAGTTGGATGTTGTTGACTGGCGATGACATGATGTCATTTGAAGAATTAACAGTGCAGCTGTGTATGTTAATTTTACTAAAGTTGAAGACAGTAGCCCAAAAGCCCAGGTAGCCTTAATAGCTACAAAATCAGAAAGACCCAAACAAGAGGGCAAATATAAGTCCAAATGAAGAAAAGAAGATAGCTGCAATTACTGTAAATGAAAAGGATATTGGGTAAAAGAGTGCAGAAAGTGGATTTCAGATGGAAGACCATCAAAAAATAAATTGAGTGATACACAACCAAATACAGTATCAGCTAACATAGAATTGATCTCAATATATCTGAGGAAATCTGTACATCAAAGACTAGCCCAAAATCATATTGGATTGACAATGGAGCTACTAGGCATGTCACAAACTGCTACACATATTTTGTTGACTTCATAAAATTTAACAGTGCCAGTGGCATTAAGCTGCGGGAAATGAAACATTAGTTGCCCTTGGAAAAGGCACAATAAAAGTAAAATCGACCATTAATGGAAAATGCCAGGAAGTAGTTCTAAAAGATGTTTGGTATGTTCTGAAGATTAATAGAAATTTATTCTCTTTACTTGCCACTCAAGACAGAAATCAAAATAGTGAATTTGTGTCAACTCCTACTGAGTGCTGGTTAAAAGTTAAGAGTTATGCGGTGATTGATCTATGGTTCTCGCAGTGTAAATGGTTCCTTATTCAAAGCAAATTTTGAACCAATTTTGCCCAAAGAAATGATAAACGTCACATCCGAAACATGCTTGAAAAGGTATTAGGCATCTGCATGAAGCTAGATAAGGAATTATGTGAGCCATGTACTTATGGCAAAGCACACAGACTATCGCTTAGCACCAGGGAGAAAGCATCTAAGCCTGGTGAACTGATTTCAACAGATGTTTATAGACCATTTGATGAGTCATTTCAGAAGAAAAAGTATCTGGTTGTATTCAAAGACAGCTTTACAAAGTTTCGCTATGGTTACCTGATAAAAGAGAAGTCAAAAGTAAAAAAGGTTTTAGATTACATACTTGCACATACAAGGACATTGGGATATTCAGTGAAAGAACTCCCCCGTGATAATGGTAAAGAGTTTGATAACAAAGATGTTCATGAAATTTTACATTCAAATGGAATTACTCAAAGGCTGACAGCACCTTACACCCCAGAACAAAATGGAACCAGTGAACGAGAAATGCGAACCACTATTGAAATACTCAAATCCTGATACTCAAATTAATAAAAGTCTATGATATTATTTACCTTCAAATTTTCCTCTTGACATATCTGAAATATTATTTTAAGTCGTAGATGGTAAACTTTTCAAGGTCAGAACTTATGTAAAACTAAAAGATTTAAGCATATTTTTTTTGCTGAAGTTTTTTTCTCGAGACAATCCAATAATGTTTAACTTTGAGAAAGATATGGAAAAAATCAATCTAAATTATTTATATTGAACATTTATGTAAATATTTATATAATTAATAATGTATAGCATGTAATATTATCTATTACATACTATAAATACCACAAATACAAAACTTATTATAATTATGTATCAATATAAATATACCAAAAGTAATTTTAAATTTTTTAAATTTAATTACTAAATTAAACCCATATAAATAAAGTCCCGCAGAATTATATCAAGACATTACCATTATTGGTACTTTCGTATTATACGGTCTACCAATTTCGCCAAATCAAAATCCTGAGGTCAGTTTCCCTGCAGCCATCTGGGCTGAATTAATTAACTCTGCCATATACATACTAAACAGAACAGGAAAGTCATCAATAGAAAATGCAAGTCCATATGAGCTTTAGTTCAAAAAGAAACCCCGGTTAAATCACCTGCACATAATAGGATATCCATGCTATGCTCATGTTCCAACTCAGAAGAAAAGGAAAATGGACAAGGTCATCCTAGGGTACCTTGTGGGATATGATGGAGATGAGTGATACAGAATCTGGCTAAAGAAAGAACACAGAGTAATTTTATCTAGAGATGTAATCTTTCAAGAAAAAGCATAGGAAAGTGTGATGACCATACAGAATTGAAATTAGAAGACAGGATAAGAGAAGATACAAATCAGGGGAAGTATGAAGAGCAGCTCATAAAAATTAAGGGCAATCTTATAGAAAGGACACAATGCCAAGAAGACTTAAGTGATTCTGAGACTGATAGGGAAGAAGATGCTGAACCTACATCAGATAGACAGCTGAGGAACCGCTCACTTCTGCAGAAACCAAAACGGTTTGAGGATCATATTGTTACGAATTTTGTGTAAATAGTGTAAATAATTTGTATTTGGATGTGTAAAGCATTTATATTACTCTATGTTATATTTATTTTATGTTAAAATTGTACTATTCACAAGCAAACCACCCCTTGCATTATAATGGCGATTCAATGAGAACTTGGCGAAATCTTGGTGGTAGAGCCAAGTTTGCATCATTTTTGGCGACCATATTGGCGAGTTCGGAACCCTCTGGATTCTTCTAGAAATTTGTGGAGAGGTCCACTAACATCACGCTCTATGACACGAATGGTTATATTTCTGGAAGTTTCTGCCGCGCCTATAAATAGAGCAGTGGCAGCCGCAGTGAGTAATTAAAGTGTAAAAGCAGTGTAAAAGATTATTCACAAGCACAGCCGAGCTAATCTCTAGTCAAAACAATCCACTATTTGCTGGTCTGATTTTAACCATTGAACTGATTTTAACCAGTTCTCATTGAATCATCATTATAACGTAAGGGGTGGCATTGCTTGTGAGTAGTACATTTTTAACATGAAATAAATATAACAGAGTAATATAAATGCATTAAACACTCAAATACAAATTATTTACACTATTTACACAAAATTCGTAACAATATTATATTAATGTTTGAGTACTTTTATATCTGAAAAAATATTCAGAATTCGGCCCCTATTCTTTAACATTAGCCGAAGATAGCCTTAAAATGCATCATGGAACATATTACTTTTTAAGTTATTTGATCCAACTATGGGAAATAATTGACAAATTATAAATGCATAAAAAATTAATTAATTGAAACTCATTACTATAATCATCTGATTACCCAATACCTGAAGGTGATACATAACAAGATATGTCCAATGAATAGCATTTTTCATAACTGAAACTATAAGTTACAGATGATGTCCTTGTGGACTCAGATTTTTTTAATTAGGAATCTGTTTTGGTTTTTTCATGTGTAATATATTTACTCATAATCTAAGTTAACATACTTACCTTTAAGTGCAATAATTCTTTTCTGAGTAAAAGGTAATGAAGAATCAACTTTATCTGCACCAGATTCATCGGAAGTCAATTTGTGAGAATTTTCATACATGGTAGATGTATTCAAATTCAAGCCTAATCTGCAATTTTCATTATCTTTCTTTAAAGAAAATTGACATTTATACTCATCAGAATTATATTGGTTTAATGGTGATTTACAGTAATCCATATCGCAAATAGATTTGTCCTGAAATGATTTGCAAACATCTTTTTCAGTGATAGATTTTCCCAAAGATGAGTGGCAGTCAACTGTATCAAAAATAGGTTTCTGCAAAGAAGATGGACAGTCCTCTGTATCAGTAGTAGGTTTATCCAAAGATGAATGGTAGTCATCTTTATCAGTAATATGTTTCTCAAATGAAGATTGGCAGTCATCCTCATCATTAATACATTTGTCTAAAGAAGAATGGTAATTATCTTCCTCAAAAATAGATTTGTTTGAACATAATTGACAAGCAACTTCATTAGTAGGATGAATCAAACACAATTGGCAATCATCCTCCATATTTGTAGGTTTCTCCAAAGATGAGAGGCATTCATCTTTGTGAGTAGTAGGTTTCTTCAAAAGTAATTGGAAGTCATCTTCGCCAGTAATAGGTTTATCCAAAGATAATAGACAGCTATCTTCATCACTAGTAGGTTTATCCAAAGATAACAGGCAGCTATCTTCATCACTAGTAGGTTTTTCCAAATATGAGTGGCAGTCATATCCATCAGTAGAAGATTTATCTAAACACATTGGGCAACCATCTTCATCAATAGCAGATTTGCCAGATAATTGGCATTCAGTTTCATTAGTAGTATCAAGTCTATTCAAAACAAAAGACAACTTTTGAGTATTTCCATCTGTGGGAAGTTTATCCAAAATTAAAAATCTGTCATGATTCTCCTTCAAAATTGATTTATTTAAAGAATCTCTGCAATCAGTTGTATTTGAATTAGATCTATCTAAAGTTGGATCTGAATTATTTCCATGTAATGTCAAAGACTGTTCACTGTCATTACCTCTTTTGACATTGTTCATAGTTAACTGGGAGTCATTATTCGTAGTGTGTTTATTCAAAGGCAAATTCTGAACAATCCTTTCTGTGACAGATTTGTCAGAAAGCAAAGACAATCTGCAACTGTTTACATCTGTGGTCAACTTATTTAAATTTTTTCTACAATCAACTGCATTTGTGGAATATCTTTCCAAAATGAAAGCCAAATTATCCTTCTTATCCACAGAAGAGTTACTTAAAATAGAAGCTAATTTATAATCATTCTCATCTCTAGTAATTTTGTCTAAAATCAAAGGCAATTCATCATTATGTTCTTCTGTAGTTGGCTTTTGCAAAGGCAACATTAAATCATTGCCTTCTCTAGGAAATCTACCCAAACTGAAAGATAATTCATCATCATATCCATTTATAGTCTGTTGATGAAAAGACAAGTCACACTTATCATTATGAAAAACAAATTGATCATCAGCCAAGTACAATTTATTTTTTTGTTCATTTAAAAATGAAACTGGCATCAAGCACTTCAAATAAAGCTTGTTTTTACTCGTTACTTTAGTTTTATCTGTGGAACATTTTGCAAGAGCATTTAGCTAAAAATGAAAAAAAAATTAAATGTAGACATTAATAGGTAATTAGAAGAATGGTAACTGTTTTTAAAAATCAGAAAATTAAAATCAGTAATTAAAAACGGGAAGAGGGGATCCTATCCAGTCTATTTTTTTTAGAACCTTTAATTTTATGAAACTGTAAATACATCTGCTACAATTAAATAATTTATTACTTATTTATATTAATACATCAGTCATTCTTCTAGGACAACACAAACTACACACAATTTATGCACAATAAATGTATATTTCAACAGTTCTCTGAATAAATATTGTTTTAAAAAATGCAAGCATAATATTCATTGCAAAAAAGAAAGAAAATATTTACAGAAAACATATGCTTTGTTGTTGTTACTAATGCCACCCAATTGGCAAAGGACAGATCAAGACTCACGAAATTCATCATGACAAAGGGCTAAGTGATGCCTGTCGTTAGCCGTAGCTTTGAGCCCCATACAGGTGACAGTACGATTTGGCTCGATCCCCCCCCCACACCCAATTTAGGGGGAGAACACTCTGGGGGTGGTCAGAGGCCTCCCACATATGCTTTAAAATCCACAAGTGAAAATGACTAATTTCACTATTTTTATATTTATGATAAACTCTAGAACTAGATAATTTTAATAGAAAAAATATATAGCATTAAAAAATATCTATTCATACTATGTTGTATTTGTATATTTGTAATATTTGGTTCCAAAATCATCATTATTTCTGATTTAAGTTAAGTTCTAATCTTGTTTGATGATGCTGATGTCAAATCCATGATGAATTAGATTGTGCCATGGGCATGGATAACAACTCTTGCAAGATCTTCATAGAGGTTTTTATCCATGCCAGAAAGGCACTTCAATGTCATGTAGAGAGACAAGGATGGCAGGGCAGCTAAAGATATAGAATCTTGTCAGCTCTGTGTCAAGACAGTTATTGCAGTTTCAATATGTTTTTGTTCCATTAGAAAGTTAATTTTCATCCCTCTGGAGTATCTTGTTCTTACTCTGACAATTGTTTTTGTTATTGTTCAGTTACTATTTCTAATCTTGATTAAAAACACAATAAAGATTAATCTCCAAAAATGGAATATTATTTTCGATTCATATTCTACTAGCTGATTAATCCAAAAATAAGGAGCAGAACAACAGACTCATAAAAAAATAATAAATTAAATTATATCAATTAATCTAATCATAAAATAAACCCGTATATTAATTCAGTACTAACATATTAATATCCCCATAGTCAAATCTGTGTCTCACAAATCATGCCATATCATTACAACAAAAAAAAATATTTTTAGCCACGTGTTTTGCTTGAGAAAAAAAACAGCTAGTGAGATTTTGGTGGAAAATGGCATGATTCGTTTGGTGTAAATTTGATTGTGGTGATATTAATGAGTGAGTACCATTAATTCTAACTTCTATTTTTCAAGAAAAGGTGAAATCAATTTTTTTTTCATTTTGTATGCTTGATTAAGAATACATTGCTGCAAAACAGAATTAAAAGTATGGCATGCATGTAAATAAAAGATACAAACATAAATAACATGAAAATGACAGAAAGAGAAACAAGTTATTTTAATTTTTACATCAAAAATCTAAGTAAAAGTAATATAAAAACTAAAAATGCAAGATTTTTTTGTCTTGATTTTTATTATTATAAATTAGCAAAATGACATTCTGTAATCTGAATATTAAAATTTCAGTTTGAAATTACTAACACTGAAACTGATTAATTAAAAAAAACAGTTAAGTGTTTTTTCCTCCAAGTAATGCAAATATTAAAAAATGCAAGAATTTCTTTTTTTTAAGTATTTAAAGACATTTTATCCATTATATTTACAAAGAAAATTTCATTAAACTATTCATTTTGTTCTTTATTACCAACATTTTAAAAATGATATATTCTCTTATTTGAATTCTGAATCATTCCGAACATGAATGGTCATCACAGCATCATTTAAATTGACAACTTTATTCACCTTCATAATTCTAGAAGTATAGCAAAAATTATAATTTAATATACCTTGCAGTTTAAGCAACCTATCATATATATATAAATTTATTTTATAAAATCTTAAGATATAATCATAATATAAAACTATTCAAGTAATTCTTAAATTTTAAAAAATGCCTTTCTCTGAAAGCAAGTAAAATAATTATCTTGCTCAGTAAACAATGTGGGGGGGAGGGGGAATTTTAAATTTATTGTTGAGAAATATATTTCTGATTTTTTAACACTCTTTTACAGTATTTTTTATTATTTCATTGATTTCATACAATAATTGAGTTATAAAATAATGCATCATATTTGCTGAAAAATGAATTAAAATTTAAAAATAAAAAAGTAATACAAAAATTAAAATATTAAGACTAAATATAATACAACTTACTTCTGTATTTAGACCAACTACTTTTAATTGATCTTCATTAACAGAAACTATTGATTTGGTCATTATTTCTTTTATTCTTGATTGAGCTTCAACAGTATCAGGAATTGTCGAAGTTGTGAAATATGAATCTGACTGACATTTAACACATTGAGTGTTATATTTTAAAGTTAGTTTCAGAGGTCTAAATAAAGATTTAAATCCTAAGGAAAGAGGAAGATTCAATATAAGCTACCAAAAATCAAATTTTAGAATCAAAAATTGAGAATAGAATTACTAAAAAAAATAATTTGTAACAACATATAACAAATTGCAGTAGTTATATATTATACCATCAACCAAATAGTCAAATAAAAAAAACCTTGCCAAATGCCACAATATGCAGCTAATAGTAGAAAATTGATCCTACACATGCATAAACACAATAATTTTGTTTCACACATACAATCACAGCATTTGATGATGTTTTTTGATTTAGTGAAATTAGTCAACAGTATAATATACAAGTATCAAATTACAAGTAGTATTTTTCCCGATTGACAAAATCAATGTAGCAGAAGACTTTGAATTAAAATTTTTCAAATAATTAATATTTTAATTAAACATACTAAATTAAATTGAGCGGCACAACAACCTATGAGCGCCAAGGCCTACTGTGCCCATCTCAGTTTTCATGACCTAGGCACTGAGGTGCTTGAACAGATGTTATGATCAGGTGATCAGTCGGATGCGAAATCCTTAGTGTTTGGTTCCCAAGCAAGCTTGGTACTCATTTATCGACCTACTGAATGGATGAAAGGCTGAGTCAACCTTGCCCAGCCAAGGGGTTTGAACACCCAACTTGTGGCATGGAAGCGCAATACGCTACCACTCAGCCACTGGGCTTCTTAATAAAATATAAAATTTTGAATATTTTGCACATTTGCTTAAAGATATTTTTTCTAACTCAAAATTAAGAAACTCATGTACTATAACAATTTAATATATAATTCAAATAATAAAAAAAAAAAATTGCATGGTTTTAACAAATTTTCAAGTATTTTATTAGCATGATAAATATATTCACCTCATTGAATAAGCTATACCTTTTTTTATTCATCCATTAGGGAATAATTCTAAAGTAGCTAGTTTATAACATCGTTTGATCTTTATTTTAAAAAATACACATAGGATGAAATATATGAATAAGAATTTTCTAGACTTAAAAATGTTTTTGAAAATTCTTACAAATTCTACACTTAACAAAGTATTAAAAAAAACTCTTCAAATATTGAAAGTCAAATAAACAATAAATATTTATTTTACTAAGAATTTAAATTATTTCATGACATTTATCACTAAATATCACATTTAGATGAAAATCAATGTTATTCAAAATAAAAAAGAAACTAATTTACTTACTGTCTCCATATTTTAAAGGTCCCTGAAAAAATTTCTCACATTGATCACTTTTCCTTTCTTTTCCAAGATCTGCACATTCATTTCTTAAAAAAAATTAGGAATCCTTAGATATGTAGGTACAAAAAGACAAATAAATCGAAAACAAAATAAAATTTTAAACATTTTTTTGCATGTTTTTTTTATTTCAACACTCCATATTACTATAGCAATGACCATTTAGGCAATCTATCATGCTCTCTGAACATTCTAAGCTTTGTTCTAGATATCGAAAAAACCAAGCTCTTAATTTCTAATAGAAAATATTTTTAAATCCCACCCACCCTAAAAAATGACATATGAAAACACTGAAAAGGAAATTGAAAATGATATTTTACACTTAAGCTTGTTCACTCAAGTAACTAGAGCAGTGATTTTCAACCTTCTTGTGCTGTGGTACACTTTTAACAATTTCAAATTTTGCAGCACACTAACGATAAAATAAGTTTAAAAGAATTTTACTGATATATAATACACTATGTAAAATAGTTTATGATAATAATTTTCAATGTTAAATAAAATAACATGTACGACAATAACAACAAAATGTTTCTTGCGTAATTAATTACAAATTAATTATTATACATTTAATACGAAATTTGAGCTTGACGATTTATTGATAATTTTGTTTATATTTGAACGTATAAATGATAATGCCACTCTCATTTCATCATCTACATTTAAAAGTTTTGATTTATTTTTCATTTTTATATTTGTTAATGCTGAAAATCCAAATTCATGCAAATAAGATGTAGAAAATTGTAACAATATTTTTAGTTTTTTTGGCTATTATAGGATAATTGCCTCTAATTTTAATCCAAAATGAATTGACTCTTCCAAATGTTTTGAAATTAAATCTTGATTATTACACAGTGAAATCAGTTATTTCTCTTCATTCAAAGTTAACTCATATACATATGTGTATCCATTATTACAAATGCATTGCGAACCCAATGATTTTTTTTTTATTTATATCTCAATTTGAGAAGTAATGAAATACTCTCTCCTGGAGTGATATCAAATGGTCAATAACAATTTTATGAATAGTTTATTTTTTAAAACGGTAGAATGGTTCGGTTCCAGAATTTAATTTTTTGGCTCAAGTGTAGCATAGAGGGGGGCACTTTTTGATTTGACGACTTTTTTTCAGATTTGGCGATTTTTATCTAAATGTCATGGTGAGATATCAAATTCATTCTAAAATAAATAATTAATAATTCCGAAAAAAGTACCTTGGCGACCAGTTTTAGTCGTCAAAAAAAAAGGACTGCGCCAAGTGGGCCCCCTATACTACACTTAAACCAATTTTTTTTCTTAGAGTATTATTAATAATTCTGGAAAAACTTGGCGGCACACAAAAGTGCCGGGGCACAGTGGTTGAGAATCACTGAACTAGACAATAATTACTGAACTTAATAGAAGAAAATTTTGAAAAGTAAGGAGCTGGCCAGTATATATATCTCTCTTAGTAGCTAAAACAATCACCCCTTCGTGAATTAGATTAAAAATCGATTTTTTTTTCCCACTTACACCTCTCTATAAAACTTTGAATATAACTGCATTTTAAAAACTCCGAGGAACGCGCCAAAACTTTTGGTGATGTTCTTATCACAAACTAATGGTTACACTGAATGCGCACGCAGCATTGAAAACATATTGGCGGGAAACAACACACTTACAATGCATCTTTTTTCGATACTAGATGGCGCTCCACGCCCACTGTAAACAAGATAAATTGATACTTTTCATTTCAGTTCAGTTCAGTACAGTGATGATCACTGTAAAAAGGGAGATTTGGCCAATGCCTTATGCTCCGATAGAATGTGGATTACGTACAGTTAGTGATTGCACTGTCCATCAGTATTTATTCATTATCGCCTTGTGTTTTAACTGAAATTGATGAAAGTAGAGTATTGAAAATCTATTAACTGGAATTTTAGAATCTATTGGTTGTGTGATGTTAAGAATTCTTCAACTTTGTGAACTTGCTCTATTGTTTTACATTTCGCTATTGTGGAATACGACCATTCTCCATGGTTGGAGATAAAAATTTTCAAAATTTCAAGCTGCGATTTGTATTTGATACAGTTTAATATAAAATATTCACTAGTTTCTGGTACTTGACAATCTGCACACAAAGGAGAATCTGTTTGTTTAAAAAAAGGAAATAAATATCATTTAATAGTAATTTTTTAGCTCGCAACTTATTGATTAAAACTTCTGTATTTCTATTGTTTGCTGCCTGTCTATTCTACTTTTCAAGATGAGAAATATAAATATAATTTTTATGTCTTTTGCTTTTTTTCCATCTTTCTTCGTTTTTACTTTTGTGTTGTTTTTTGAAATATGTTTGTAGGTCTTCCCAAGTAATCCAAGGAATAATATTCCACGGTTCTGGAGAGGCTTTAGCTAACTTATCAACTTCTTCATTAACTTCTATTCCCTTGTGAGCTGGTACCCAAATGAATGTAATTGATTGAGCTATTTGGAGGCACTCATGTAAAGTTGAATTTAAATTTAATATTATCGTATTGGATTTTCTATTAATATTTTGGATACTTTTTAGAACTGATAAGCTGTCCATCAGGATGACATAGTTTTCTGTTTCAGAAACCCAATTTTTTAACTTAGTCCATATGGCTATAGCTTCAGCTGTAAAAATTGAAATCATTTCTTTCAGTATAAAATTTTGTCGAACTTTTCTCTTGGGGATCAAAATTCTTATTGATGTTTGATTAGAATTTTTTTAACCATCTGTTGCTATTATGGTGTTATTAAAGTTTGACTGAATGCAATCATTAAACATATTTTATACTATGACACACACATTTGGAAGATCCTTGTTTTGAAATGGTAGTTCATGAGTATAGATGTTTATTTTGTGATTTTCATAGATTGGAGGAGGAGGGATCCACTGAAGAATATCCACTTTAGATATACATAGTTCTTGGAGCAGGTTGATTGTCTTTTGAAAAATACTGATCTCTTTTTCTCTATGTTTATAAAAAATATTATTTATATCCCAAAATAACTTTGCGTTCGGTGACCAGTCTTTTAGTGCTATTTGTTTAGTTATATATTTTTGGCAAAGGAAATTATGACGATTAATAATACTTCCATTCACATAGACTCTGCTCTTAATAAATCTAATGGGATGTTTCTTGGGAGACCTAGGGCTAAACGTAAGGCAGCATTGTAAATCGGTTCTAGTTTCTGTCTGTTGCTATTGCTAGAAAAGGAAAAAAGTTGACTTCCATAGTCAAAGATAGAACGGATTGTGGCATTAATAATATTTAAAAGATGATCAGATCTTGTTCCTATTTTTGGAGAAGATAAGGCTTTAATGGCGTTTAAATATTTGAATTCTTTCTGACGTAGGTAATGTATATGATTTTTCCAGGTGATATTGGGGTCGAAGATTATACTCAGGATTTTAAGATTCTTCACTTCGGGAATAGGTTTGAGGTATTGTGCTTCTTTTTCTGGAAAAGTTGATTAGGCTACTTTTTTCTAGAGAGGTGGAAAATTTCCATTTTTTACACCAGACTGAAATATTATTTAAAGATTCTTGCATTTCGCTTATTGTTTTATTCCAATTTGTACCGCTATTGTATAGAAATATGTCATCTGCGTAAACCAGAAGATGGCTGTCGTGTTGTATTTTAAATATATCTGCCATATAAATCATAAATAGGAAAGGAATTAAGATACAACCCTGAGGTACACCATAATTATTTTCAATTATTTTTTAAAAATTGTTCCTCCATTTAATTTGAATTGTTCTCTGATGTAAGAAGTTTTGTATCCATCGAAGCAATCTACCAGAGTATCCAACTTTTTTTAATTTAGAAACAAGACCACTTGGCCACACTGAGTCATTTGCTGCTTTAATATCTAATTCTATCAAAATAAAATATTCCTTGCGTTCTCTAGCCAGTATAATATCATGTTGTAATTGAAGTAACGTATTAATGCTGCTTCTATGAGGGTAAAAACCATGATGATTAACATGAAAAATTTTATTTTGAAAACTGAAATCTAACATTCTATGCAGAATCATTCTTTCTAATAATTTGGCAATTACTGAAGTAAGAGATATAGCACGGTATGACGAAACTCCCTTGGTATTTTTGTGAGGTTTTATGAAAGGTAGAATAATTGCGTGAGTCCAATCTTTTGGAATTTGACTTGAAGACCAACTATCATTTAAGGATTTCAGGAGAAGATTTATTGCTTTGATGGGGAGATGGTTAATTGTTTGGAGAGAAATTTTATTATGCCCTGGACTGCTGTTCTTTTGATAAGATATTGCTATTTCTAATTCTTTTAAAGAGAAAGGTTTATTAATATCTTGACTATTGTCCGGAATATATATAGATATTTTTGGAATACTATCGTTGTTTTATTTTGCGTAATATTGTAAAAAACAGTCTGCTTGAATAGTTTGCTTGTTAGTATGGTTATGTTATTCTCAATAATATTAAATGAAGAATAATTAGGATTTGTTCTATTTTTGATTATCCGGATTATTTTAAAAAGAACTTTATAGAGGAAAAGAGATTTTTTCACATGTCTTGTGCCAAAAGTTTTTTTTACAGGCTTTGGTTTTGCCCTTACTTCTTTATATTTTATCCAGTCTTCTTTTTTGAAGTTTTTTCTTGCTTTATTAAGGAGTTTTCTTTTTCTTGCTCTTAAATGTCCGCATGCTGCTGTCCACCATGGAGCTCTTGAACTGATTTGTTTTTGTTTTTTTTTATTCTTGAGATAAGATTTGAGCTTTTTTAATTTCTTCTATAATATTCATATTTGTTTTCATTTAAATTTGACTTTTGTTGAATAATATTGATAAATTTATTCCAATTTTTTTTTTTTTGTAATTAATAATTATAGGGAAGTGGTCACTTCCAAAATTATCGGTATTTGTGGACCAGAATAAATCGTAATTTAAATTTATAGATGCTAAAGAAAGATCTATAGAAGTAAAAATTCCCGATGAATGGAGATAAGTTGGGCTTTTATCGTTTAATAATATTAAGCCATTTTCAATAATCCAATCAAAAATCTTTTTTCCAGAAGCATTGGAATTTTTTTATCCCCATATCTCAGGAGATGCGTTGAAATCTCCCAATATCAAACTGTGATTATCAATATTTGATGCTATTTTTGATAAATTGGCGTCTTTAAAGTTACCCGGTGGGATGTATATATTAAAAATTATGATAGGAACTGTATCTATCTGAACTCTTCTAATTTCTGTCTTCACTAATTTCTGAGAATATTTTTACTGCGCTAATATCTTTGTTTAAAACTATCGTTAATCCTCCTCCTCTTTTGATTTCTCTATCAATTCGGAATATATTCTTATTGGGAATTGTGAAAATATCATTTGGATGTAACCAAGTTTCTTGAATTATTAAAATGCTTGTTTTTTGAAAAATTGGCGCGAAAAGAATATCTGACCTCTTGTTTTTAATTCCACGTGAGTTCCATTGGATTATATTCATGATTTAAAGGGGGGGGAGGTACAATACTACAAATTAGTTTAAATGTCCAAAAAAGAAAGTAGTTTAATATTGAATTTTTTAGCGAGAATAATAAGATTTGTATATTTAAGTTTTTTTATTTTGTTCTACTACACTTTCTAATGTATTTCCTCTCGGTTTTGATATTTTCTTGAGTCTTTTTGCTTTTTCATTCGTTTTTCTATTTATTAGATAATCATCTTTTGGAATTGTTATATTGGATGCAACTTTTTTCAAGGTGGATTCCATGGTATTCATTAAGGAAGAAAAACTCAAATTTATTTGTGCTTCCACAGTATTTAGTTCTGTCGTCCAACGCTGTATTATAGTTGTTCTAATTTTTTTTCAGATATGCTATTGTGTATTCTTCAAATTTCAATTCTAATTTTGAAAAAAAAATTTCTAGATTTTCTATTTTCTCTGTTTGATTATTATAAGTTTTGGTTAAGTATGATGTTTTTTTTTTTTTTCCTTTCGGAATTTCTCAACTGCTTCGTTTCTCGAGATTTGTTGCTGTACTTTAATTTTTAAGATTTCAACTTCGTCTTGATATTTTTTGCGAATTTTAGAGTTGGCTTCATGCGTTTCTCCACAAGAGCTACATTTTTTGATTTCAGTTTCTTTACACTCATTTTCAGGGTGGTTTAATGAACATATTCAGCATTTTATTGAGCTTCGGCAGAATTTTTTAAAATGTCCGAATTTCCAACAGTTTGTGTGCATTGCTTAGGTTTTTCAAAGTAAATGTTAGTTTTAAACATTTCAAACCTTATTGGGGAATTCTTTCGGGAATACTGCATCCAATTTGGGTAACTTTAATTGTTTTGATTTAATTTTATTTTTATTTTTTATTTTTTTTTTTTTTTTTGATAAAACATATTGAATATCAAAAATTGCAAAATTGTTATTTTCTAATTCCAATTTTATGTCATCTATTGTATATTCTGTGTCTATTCCTTGTAATATGTAACTACTGGTTATGCCAATAAGGGACAATCTTGTACTTATTTTTACTCCATTAATTTATTTAATTTTTAATGCTTCTTTGGCGGCCTCGCAATTATTTGTTTTAATTATAATCTCTCCGTTTTTTGTTTTGCTTATACTCAGAATACTTTTTTTTAATTGTGAACTCTTTCATTATTATTTCTTTTAATTTAAGTGGATTATCACTCTGAAAGTTATTTACTGATTTTAAGAAAATTTCAATATTCAGCCTCGTATTAAAATTTTGACCTTCCTCAAACTTAGCTAATAACTCCAAATCTGTTAAATTACATCTATATTTATTTAATGAAAAATTAGAATGTGTACTTTCTACCTCCATTTTATTATTTGGGTGAGGGTAACCACCCATTTTCTCTTCCTCACTCCAACACTCAACTTTGTATTAATACACTATCTTGTGTAAGTACTAAAAAATGTCTTATCCGAAGATAGAAGAAAAGATATTCTAAATAAATTTCAAGGGAAAAAAATCAAAACGGTCTCACCGCTTCGAATCTGCTTGAATTGTTTCCTACCGGCAACAACCTTTCAGTCAAATCAGAAGTCCTTTTCAGTTTAAAAGCTCGATTTTTAAATGATTACGGTCAAGTTAAAAACTATATTTGACATATTTTTTTTCTTTATGGAATGGAGAGATATTTGTATAAAAAAGTTGTTACAAAAGAGAAAGTAATAGGTTTTGCTCAAACTTTCTTAAAGAAAAAATATATAGTTACGACCAGAGATAGACCAGGCGACCGCCAGGGACCCCAGTACCAGTAGGGGCCCCAAGCTTCATGGATTCTTGTTATAAATTCAGCGTGCAACAAAAAGATCTTGAGAGTGGACGTTGTAATAAGGGACGTCTTAAGGCATGGGTCAACTGGGCCTCGGCCTCAATGGGGACCTTGTCTTGTTTACGAGTCAGCCTGCATAAGATTATGATTCGAATAATTTTTTCTGTCAAATGTTATTTCCGGATGTATTCTCCGAAAAACTAGGAATTTTGGAGTATATGTCAATTGGTAACAGTAGTAAGACTACATTATTATGTGATGCCAGTATAGACCTACGTTTACCACCATAGACCATCATTACTCATTCAGTCAAAAGACAGCAGTCGGTGGAGCTGGTTTGGGCAAATGTAAGTCATGCATATTTATTTGTTTCTGGTTACTGTTTGTACGAGTATTTGACAACGTATACTATGTACTGTCTACTTTTAAGCAATGGCGTAACTAGCCATGAGTGGGCCCTGTATGAAAATTCCTTGGGGACCCTATTTTTGGGGCCCCTTAACATGTTGCAATTTTTCTTACACATATTGGAGCCCCGTATTATCGATACGGTTTTCAGGTTACGGCCTACATTTGAGCAGTGACCCAAGGCCTCAAAAAGTCTGAAGACGTCTCTAATTGTAACCTCGATGCTTTCCACTTATTTGAGTCGTGCTAACCCTGGCCATCTTTTATCCGTATATTTGTATAGTTGCAATCTATGCAAATTTTTTGCATGCGTTTTTGTGTACAAATTTTTTATCGAATACTATTCATATCAAGTAAGTTCGTTTTTAGTTCACAGTCGTGCTTAGTTGCTCTCATACATCTTAATTTGATGAGGGGGGGGGGGGATCCCAATATAAAGAAAAAGTTATTGTAGACCAGGCATGTCAAACACGCGGCCCACCATGACTTTTAAAAAAAATATTTAAATATCAAGCTTTTAAAGTTTTTTTTTTTTTTTTTTTTTCTTTTTAAAAATTATTTGAGGTGAACTTTTTTTAAATTTACAATATATTTACGTGTTACTTATTCTTATTTTAAAAGAAATAAAGAGCAACTTCTTTGTAGACTGAATAAACTACATTTCTCACACAATATAATGCGGTTGCACTAAAAGTTCATGAGGTTAACACCACGTTATACAAGTCATTCTCCCTTTTCTAAACCGTTCTCATAACCTCAGTCCCCTTTTGGTCAATGATCTCGCACTTCCCGTGGAGGGACTGTCCATTAAAGCCCCCTCTGGACTGGGAGAATATTAGGACAGCGTTAACATCTCTATGACTTAACAGATAGCATCATAATTTATCATGTATGAGACTTGTATTTCTCTTTCTCCGTCTTTAAAGTATCTAATCAGCCAGAAGCTAAGAGCGTCCCCAGATGCAGTCAAAAGACGATACACAAGATAAAGGATAGAGTTTGCTCAATCGTTTGCAGATGAAAGTGAATTTTGGTAAAAGTGGATTAAATCTAAAAAATCATTTAATAATAAATAAAAAACCAAACTTCAACTGCAATGAGTAAAAAAAGATCAATTAAAAATGAATGTCGTATTTTTCAAGAAAAATGGGAACTGCAACATTTTTGTGTCCAAAACAAGAATAAAATATTATGCCTGATTTGCACAAACTCAATTTCAGTTTCTAAGGAGTATAATCTTAAAAGGCTCTATGATACAAATTATGACCAATACATTTCAAAATTTCATGAAGAATTGGCGAATTTGAAATCAACCCTTGACAGAAGATTTCTCTTGGAGTTATGTCAAATAAAACCTTGTGTTCCTTAAGTTTCGCACGCCAGTGTAATACTTTTTAAATTGCTTAGATTATAATGATTTTTTTTACTGATTTTTGTCAATTGATTCGTACTGTGTCT
>BMAV01024543.1:95456-115746 GCA_019973955.1 Trichonephila inaurata madagascariensis
GTGTGTGTGTGTGTGAAAAAGACGACGGATGTAATTCAACAAAATTAAGTCCCCAATAGATTTTAATTAATGGCCAAATTCGATACAAAGGGTCGAACAAATTTAATCAATTGTATAATTAATTCTATCGTTTATATATGCATTGTATTCCACACAACTTCACTACCTTTGAAATATATTCCACTCTACCGTAGTACCTTATAGTGCATATTTTTTACGATCTGATTGCTTTAGGAATATTATCTTATACTTATTTTTTTAATTATGTTGCATAATGCTATTACTTCTACAATGTGGGACAGTTTCGATTTATTTAAAAAGGGAATTTTAAATTAGAAATATAATTTTAGAACTATTTAAAATATCCGTATTTTTTGTAACTTTTAATAACCTTAACTACCTTTTTTTCTGCACGTCCGAAACGAATTTTTTATTATTTGAAAATTTAAATTGCTGCCATTTTTGAAAATTGACATATCTGACTTGGTTCTATTTAGATCGAGAATTTAAGAAAGCTCAATGAAAGGAAACATAATTTTATTAGAAAAAAAACCAGATTTCCGTAATAATTTCAAAATGCATATTTCAATATACACTACTGTTCGTAAAAAAATGCAACAACATGAAGGAATCATCAGAATTAAATGAACTTTGCAGCAAATATCAATTATAGGATGTTACGTAAAATAGTAAAGTTTCAGAGCCACCGTACATGCGTGGCGTGCGCAGTGCCCTCTGAACTGATGCTGAAAGCGTATAAATAGAGGGCTGTAGTGGGACGTTGAAAATAGATAATGATTATTTGTTAGTGACGAACATTTAGTGAGATCTAAGTATGCCTCCACGACAAAATAAGGAGAAATTCCAACAACTTCTGGAGTTTGAACGGGGAAGGATTATCGGCCTTCGAGAAGGAGGATTTTCCTATAACGTAATAGGAGCTCGTGTGCAATGGAACAGTTCCACAGCGATTTGGAAGCAGTGGAGCGGCGAGTACCGAAAAACTCGAAAAACTGGCATTGGATGACTTAAGGTGACGTCAGCGTGCGACGATCGACACTTGCTCCGCATGGCGGTAAATGACCGTACAGCTTCCTCCAGGCAGTTGGCAACACGTTGGCTCCTGCTACAGGTGTACTAATGTCGGCTTCGTCAATTCGTCGACGTCTGCTACACCGGGGATTGCGTGCAAGGGTACCTTTATACAGGATCCCCCTCACGGCAAACCATAAATGGTTGCGTCTGCAATGGGCTCATGAGCACAGAACCTGGCAAGCTGATTGGCCAAAGTTGTCTTTTCAGATGAATCACGCTTCACTTTGAGGGACCATGATGGCCGCATTCGTGTTAGACGCTATGCCGGTGAACGCTGCCTTCCAGAGTGCGTTATCGAACGACATAGTGACCTAACACCCGAAGTTATGGTTTGGGGTGCGATTTCGTATCATGGACGATCCAATTTGCTACGGATTGAGGGTAATCTCAATAGCAACAGGTACGTCCGTGAAGTGCTACATCTCGAAGTCGTTCCCTTCCTTCAAGGCATCCTTGGAGCTATCTTTCAGCAAGATAATGCACCCCCACACATGTTGCAAAGACTGTTCGAGACTTTTGTTCAGCCCAACACATGCAACTTCTTCCTTGGCCTGATTATTCTCCGGATATGTCGCCTATTGAGCACGTGTGGGATTTGGTTGGTCGGCGTCTCGCTCGTAATCCGCGGCTTCAAAAGACGAACTTTTGCTGCACATACTAGCAATATGGAATTCTCTTCCACAAGCAGACATTCAAAATCTATTTGACTCCATGTCACGTCGTATAGCAGCATTTATTGCAGCGCGTGGCGGCTTCACCAAATACTGATTTCGGACACTTAATATTGTTGTTGTTTTTTTGTTTTTTTTGCTTTGAAAATTTCGTCATTTATTTGTACTAATACAAGTCTTTTTTGCCTTAAATTTCTTTGAATTCTGAGGATTCCTTCATGGTGTTGCATTTTTTATAAACAGCACTTTGTGATATGGTCGATCTTTGTCGACCATATTTTTGTGGGTCAGCGTGAATTAGAGGTGTGAGGTTCTCGAAATGAATAGACATTTTAGAATTCTTAATATGACTTTATTAAGAGTTTAACTTAAATTTCTTATATATTGAACAAACTTATATTAAGTGAGAATAAACCAAAACACGTAGCCGTAACTAAATAGGATCGCGCAATTTGGATCACTTATCTAAATAATTATATTATCCGCCTACTCTCAATCCTAATAATATTACGATTTCTTGTATCAAATGATATGTCCTAACTTGAATTTTACACAACGGTGTTCGAACACCTTCAGATAGGCTATTGGGCTCGCGTGCAATAGTATGCACCTTGTAGTAATGGCTAGATATCCGTGATTCTTGGGTAGGCCGTCAAATTACACTTCTACCTTTTCCAAACAGAGCTTTCTCTAAATTGCCATCGCGCTTACTAAAACTTCTGTCCTTTTAAAGGCTATCTTATTTGCATCTATACTTTCTCACATTTCACTTCTTGGATTTGGGTTGGAAAAGATTTGCCATTAATCTTGGCCGTCAAAGAACCCAGAGGTTATGTTACAGAAAAGACGCGTGAGCCGTCACAACTTTATTTATAAAACTCTCGGCCATGTGCTAATGTGCATTGAACTTTTAACATTTCACACACTAGCTTTATACTTACAAATTAATATTACTAATCAAATGTTCATTAGAGTGACTAAGTTTTTTTTTTAAAAAAAATAGATAAATATGATTGCCAATAAACATAACTATAGTAAAAATATGTAATAATCTAGAAAAAAAAACTATGAGTAAAGTTTAAATTTTTGCATTTAGAGAGAATCGTGACATCATATGACGTCATAACACCGAAAAATCATTTAAAAATTAAACTTTAAAAAATTTTGATTGAATTTCGAAATGAAAAATACATAAAAACTTGTCCGGATTCAAATGCAACGTTATGTCAAAATTTCAAATAAATCGTTGCAGAACTTTTTTAGTTATGAAAGCATACACAAACCAACATAACATTTATATATATATATATAGATAAATAAATATATAGAGAGAGTGAGCTAATAGTAGGAATTGAATAAGGTTTATCTATTAAAATATTTCTCAGAATTAGGATGAATTTAAATTTATTTAGTTAAGTTAATTTTAATTAAATCTTATTTACATTTTACCAGTGAAATGCACTTAGTGAGTATTAGTTAAACAGTAATATTCTTATTGCTTGTTAAACTAATAGATATATTTAGCTAAACTTGAACTATGAACAGATTAAGTACAAATTTCTAATTTTTAAGTATAATGAATTTTAACTAAAAAATAAGTAAATTATAGTTTATAAAAAAAAACTAAAAACACGCTTTTATAGTGAATCGAGCTAAAAAGTAAAAAAATAATTCTCAATATAAGAATAAAATGATTAACGAGAAAATTAATGTCATTGGGGTAAAAGCGTGGGGTGCTCTATATTAATTGTTATAATTTCTTACTATTTCTATTCTGAAATGCTGATTTAATGTAAAAATGTAGTTCAAAGCACCCCACGCTTTTACCCCAATGACATTAATTTTCTCGTTAATCATTTTATTCTTATATTGAGAATTATTTTTTACTTTTTAGTTCGATTAACTATAAAAGCGTGTTTTTTAGTTTTTTTTTTAAATTGTAATTTATATTTTTCATTTTTTAGTTCGATCTACAATAAAAGCCTGTTTTTTTTATAGTTTTTAAAACCATCATTTATTCCTTGTTGAATTTATCCTTGAGTTTGATATTTGGAGCCGGAATTATGTGGCTGCTGGAATTAATCTTGAACTTCAATGGATGTTAATTAACGGGTCTGAAGGGTATTTATTCTCTCCGTTTACGGGGACTCGAATGAGTCCCATATCGTTATATTTCAAAGACTCCGTCTCTATAGATACAGGTCTTAACTAATAAAAGTGTGTTAAGAAGAAATATTAAATTCCGATCGTTTTATCACCTTTTAAACGTATTGCTATAATGTTAATTCGTATCATCACTTCTAAACGTATTACTCTGTAAAAATAAAAAATATTTAGCCGTTAGTACATGAATTATTTTTTTTTCACATGCACGTCTTGTTTTAATTTCTATTTTCAGAAAAATTAGACAATTGTTTATATTAAGGTAAGAAATTGCACGAATTATATTATGGTAAGACGCATTCACCCTCCCCTTTTTCATATAAAGAACACTTTTGTTTGTTTTATTTGTATTAACCATAAGCCTATTCGCTTTTAGGGTTGCCCCTTAATCTTTTAGTCGCTAAATCTGGAATTAGTCACCAAATCTGAAAATGGTTTATGCAATAAGTCGCCAAATCTGGATGTGGTATATGGATTAGTCGCCAAATCTGGAAATCGTTATTCCTGATGATCCTGATCAGGACAATGGAACAAAATTATGAAATTATTGTATTGCCATCGGTCCTTGACAAGTGTTCAAAATTTCGAGAATTAATCTAACCTTTTAAAGTGGGTAAAAATTGAGTTCAAAAATTCCGTTTCATACACAAGTGAAGCTTATAAAAACGTGTTAAAAGTACACATAAAATTTAAGGAGTAAAGGAAATTACTCTGGCTAAAATTTTATTCTCTTACAATGGCCATTACCATTTAAAGATTTAAAAGATCCCAGAGAGTTTAAACACCACCAGCTATGTATACCATTTACACAGCTGTCTGTGTTTCTTCAATGTTAAAAAAGTGTTCGACTTAAGCAACTTAAGAATATTTTTTTTCAATACGTTGCAAGAGAAGATCGTATTACTTTACTCCCTCCCCTACCAATGATATCCATGGCCAAAGGAAATTGAATTAAGTTATCATACTTCCTTTTAACTCATTCTAACCATCATGTCAACGTGGATATGCTTTCGTTCTTCCTAAAACTTTTTTTTTTACTTACCGCCGATTTAGCATTGTATGGTTAAGCGTATATGAAGTAAACGAAGGCAGTGAATTAGTAAGGTATGTGAGAGGTTTTTGATGAATACTATTATTCCTTTTATTATTGTTACTTTTTTTTTTCTTTTCCAAAATTAAAAGACCTCTATTGAATTTTTGATTTCCATTTTCAGACTTTTGACTTCAAGTTGTATTTATTGTATTGCTTGTTATTGTTTAAAACATATACACGTTTTTATGAAGAGAAATGATTTTCAAGTTACACGATAAAAAAAATTTTGTTTGAAAATGTTTTAACTATTACAAAAAAGTGGAATGAAATCCTCGTCAAAAACTGCACTAGTGAAGCTCTGGTAGAAAAAAAAACTTTTAAGAACTGTTCTTAATTAGATATACTTAAGTATTACGAGATAAAGATAGATTACATCAATTCAATTTTGCATGTAAATTAAATTATATATAAATTATATAAATTGCGTAAGTTGTCAAAAAACAGAAATTATCGAATAAACATCATGGATTATGTATTTTTTACAATTATGGACATGTAGATGATCTATGAGGAGTATAATTTTATTTTTATTTTTTTATAAGACTTACAAATTAAAGTTCTTTTAAGGTATCCGACTACGTTCGGAACCGTGGCTTTAAAAAAGCGCATAAATGGATAATTGTCATGATATTTAGTGTCACTTAGATTAGAATATATGTATAAAATTGTTTTAAGGACATTCTGACGAAAAATTTATTTAAATACAATATTTTGTCAAAAAATTAACTTAGAATAACCTTTTTTCAAAATATTATCCTTTTGTGAAAATTGCTTCTTTTATAATAATATTTTGCTTGTATATATCTCAGACCTCTGTACAGAGACTCAACTATGATTTTTGAAAAATTCACATTATTTTCACGGTGTTACCACCAATTAAATTAATTTTATCGGCGTTTTTTTTTTCTTAAAATTTCTCCCCTCTGTTGTCGTAAAACATGGATAAACCCACTTCTAAGTTATATATTTCAAAAATTCTAGTGGAGCCTCTGTACAGAGGTCTGAGCTATATACAGGCAAAATATTATTATAATAGAAGCATTTTTCACAAAAGGAGAATATTTTGAAAATGGGTCATTCTATGTTCATTTTTTGTCAAAATATTGTACTTAAATAATTTTTTATCGTGTAATACTATTCTTAAAACAATTTTATATACATTTTCTAATCTAAGTGACACTAAATATCATTAATTTTATCCATTTATACGCTTTTGCAAAATCACGGTTCCGAACGTAGTCGGATACCTTAAGTGATTTTTAGGCAAAAAAAAAAGCGGTTTATTATTATTATTAATGAGACAGTGACTATTTTCCAACGAGATGGTTTTAAAATATCTTGAGTATGCTATGATTATTGAACTCTACAGAGGGTACACGAAATAATGAAAACGCTTATACATCTGCACAGTAAATGCTCACTTAAGCTAACGAATCAAAATTCTTAGAATCATAATGAACAATCTGTAATTAATTAAAAGCGAATCTCAGTACAAAAATTATACAAATACGCCAATTTTTTGAACTTATGTAATACTTTTTTTATGGGGAAAAAAGAACAATATTTATCTCCAGTTCTATAAACTATATATTATCTATCACTAAACAAACTTTCATTCAATTGAAGATTGTTTTTATTGCGGTTTTTATCAATCCGTTCCTTCCTGAACTCACTAGAGGTCATTTGTATGGTATTCGACAAAGAGATTTGCAAAATTTTATCAGAGTTTATCGTAACACTGCGATTAAGCTCACAAAAGTATTACACGCGTCTTGAAATAGTTGGTTTGTGCTTATAAGGTTTTATCTTTCAGAGAAAACTATTGTGGGAAAAAAAAAAGTGTAGTAAACTTTTCCTCAACTTACGTAAGTAAAGTATTATTTAATTACGATTTATAATGCCTTAAGATAAGTGGAAAATCACGGAATTTTAATAAACGATGATAGGGAAATCAAAATAAGGGTGTTTCCTTTTTTCAAAATATTTTTTTTCAAACGATTTTTTTTTTCAAAATTAGGTAACTAAAGTGCATGGAAGCAATACTGTTATTATCTATCAAATTTAAATGAAAAAATTAATTATTGTCAACTTATTAGTTATCATAAAATAAACACCAATAAATTGTTATAGTTATGAAAAAAATTATCATGCTTCGTGGAAAAATTACATGAATTATCTTTGTTTATTTCATATATTCTTCCGAAACAGCTAGTTATCAGTTTTTTGCTCTCTTTCAGAATAAACACTAATGGGTAATAAATAATAGAATGGTTAAGTAACGTATTTGAATAAAGATTCAAATATTTGTTTAGTTAAATATGAAGTTTATTAATTTTGTAAGGATCAAAAGAAATAGATATGAGGTTTATTAATTTTGTAGGATAGAGACTAGAATTGTATTAGAAACCACTACCCGCCCGCTTTCGCTTCGTATTTCATGATGTATCTCTATATACCGTTTTTAAGTTATTGAATCGAATTATTGAATTACTATTGTGTGCTTTACGTCAATGAAACACACAGCTCTCTACTTAGACTCTTCTGATTACTTTTCTGCATCGTCATATGTGCTTAAGAAATTCTTGTAATGGTTTCTGGAACTCCTCACGAAATAATCATCCTAGTCAGGGGTACTCAACCTTTTTTTCTCGCCGAGCCGCATACATATGGCAGATATTTTATGTGGGCCGCCAATATGAGGATTAAGGGGGGAAATGTTATAAAACTAAGACAATATTGGACACTTAAAATGTGGAAAATTGATCAAAATATTAAAACTCATTTTTGGCTTTTAATACTATATTGATCTCTATCAAACACACATAAAACAATTTCGGTTTTGTGTATCTTTTTACCGAGTTATAGGGTAGTTTCGGTTCCCTTTCATCCATGATCCAGCTCCTAGTTTACATTCTATTGTCATCAGTAGAGCACACAAAAAATTTTCTGCCGGGGGGGGGGGGGGGGGCCAGGGGCGAAAGTCCACCATTTTGGTATCATGCTCCAATACGCCGCCCAACATATTTTTTTGATTTTGTCGATTTTCGTGAACAAAAACAGTGCAAAGTTAATTATTGAATAAATAATTAGCATTAATTAATAAAATTAATTGTGTTAATAACAAATACATAATTAAATTTTGCGTAATATATACATAAGATTATAAGCAATCGGAAAAAAAAATCGAGGGCTATGGGGTGGTGTCCGGACCCCTAGAACACCCCCTCCCCTTGTGTGCGCCACTGATTGTCATACAAACAAAGCTGAGAGGCTGTTTCGATAATTTGATTTTTTTTCTTTTGAGAAAGTTTCTCTTATTTTTATTTCAAATATTAATTTATCAAGTGCAGAATGGCAGCAAAGAGGAGTTTTGACTGAATTCCAGACTGAAATCAATATTAAACTAAACTAAACTCAGTGGCGCAACAGCTTATGAGAGCCAAAGCCTACTGCACCCGTTTCAGTTTTCGTGACCTAGGGCGCTGAGGGGCATGAGCAGATATTCCGGTCAAGTGGTCAGCCTGACGCGAGAAATCAGTATTATTTGTTTATAATTAAAGCCCTGTTTTACTCATAAAATAGTCACTATTTCAGTTCAGTTTACTACTTCACTGTTATTTGTCATTACTAACCATTACAGTAACAAATAGAAAAAAAAATCTTACAATTCGTACCCGTAGCACATTGACAACAAAACTGGTAGATCTCATTGCTTGATTGGTGGAATTTCCCGCTACATTTTTAATAAACTGTTCTTTAATTATATTTTTTAGTGCAATGAACTACGAACGGGCCACTCAGAAAAGTCCGGTGGGCCGCAGGTTGACTATCGCTGTCCTTGGTTTGAGATTTTTCCAGACGCACCTATTTTTGTAACCAAATTTGGTGATTTGGCGATATTTGGTGAACAAATTTATCATGAAGTCAGTCAATCAAATCGTCACTTGACCGAGGTTCAGAATAACGAAATCCGTAACCAATAGCCTTAATGTAGCTCCTGAATACAACGTAATTATACAATCAGTTAATGAAAACCCTAGATCAGGGTTGTCAAACTCACGGCCCACAGCAAATGTTTTTGCGGCCCGGCAGTATATTGGCGCACAATAATATATAATAAAATATCAAAATTTCTCCCGAAATAGAAAAGATAGTAGCACAGAAGAGATGTCAAGTATCAGGACGTAAAAATTACATTTTTCTCGTTCTTTTATATATGTTTATTATAATGTATTATTCAAAATAAACCTATGTTTCTATGAATATGGATTTTTTTATGGTCCACTTAAACCTTGTTTGTTTGGCCCAAGTTAGCCTTTGAGTTTGAAACTCTTGCCCGAGACACTCAAACAATCTTTCCCATTTATCACTCTCGAGACGAAGAATATAACAATAAATTGTTGGTTGAAATAAATTTTAGTTACTATCAAACACATTCATGTAGATGTAGATAAATAAATTAGGATTCAATACACTACTAATTTCTAATTTGTAAATCGGAAGCCATTCTGAAAAAACAATTTCTGTATTTTATCGTTTTTAGTTCCAAGATGGCGACTGAGGAAAGAAAGAAAGTTACTCCTGCATACCAGGATACAGGATATGGATTTAAAATAAACAAACTATTCTCAATCGAAGCTTTCAAATCAGCACTGGAATATGAACCTCATCCAGACGACTTTTTCATCGTGACTTATCCCAAATGTGGAACGACGTGGGTTCAAAACATTGTGGGCTGCATCTTCAGAGAGGGAAAGCCATTTACTTCGGCCATAGAATTCCTCACCAACACTCCTTTCTTGGAAATGGCTGGAGCAGAATCAACCAAAACCATGAAACGACCTGGAGCTATCAAATCACATCTGTCTTTTAATTTCATGCCGTGGTCTAAGGATGCTAAGTACTTGTATGTAGCAAGGAATCCGAAGGTGAGATAATTTTAAAAAAATATACTTTCCGATTGTCTTCTCTTCTGTCGCATTTTCTTGACCACAAATCTTTGGAATCATTCGCATCAAAATTCATAAAATAAACATGTATCAAATTTTAATTACTTTTGAAATTCATCCAAAGCATAGTGAAATGTGTTTGTATAACATCATTGCTCAGAAGTTGAAGGATCACTCGTGGTCGGTATTGTTTCTATCAAGGCGTAAATTTGAGTCTTGGTGCAACTGAAGATCTGCCATGTAGAAGAGATTATGCGTGTTAAATCTATCGATTTACTCATCCGGTATAATGGTTAGCGACGTTGGGTGGTCTAGTGCCCTGTGTTTGAATCCCGGAGAAGGCATGAATGTTTATAATTGCATAGTGCCTTTGCTATACTCAAAATAGCCATCGAGTCTTTTTGTGATGTTGGTGGAAGGGGGAAGAGGAGTGGGAGGCCCCTGACTTCTCCCAGGGTGTTCTCCCTCAAAATTGAGGCGGAACCAGGCCAAAGCGTACTGTCACCTGTATGTTGCTCAAGGCCATGGCTAACGACACTCATGTAATCTAGCCGTTTGTCATGATGAATTTCGTGAGCCTCGATTTGGCACAAGCCGATCAGGAGGCATTAGTAACAACACAAAAACAGCAAACCTATTGAGATTCGAAGTTATCGCATTTGTGTGGTACAGTAGCGCACACAGGAATTTTTCAGGGGGGCAGGGTCACCCCCCCCCCATTCTTGTATAATGCTCCTTTTGATTTTGTCGATTTTCGGGAACAAAAAACAGTAAAAAAACTAATTATTGAATCAATAATTAACTTTAAATAAAATTAATCATTAATAACAAATACTTAATTAAATTTTACGTACTATATACTTAGAATTATAATCAATCGGAAAAAAAAATCAAGGGCTTTTTTTGGGGGGGGGGTCCGGACCCCTAGGTCTCCCCCTTGTGCGCGCCACTGGTGTGGTATTAAAGCTTGGAAAGTAGGGTACCAGCTTAGTTTGTATTTTGGTTGGGTGGGAGCACTTAGTTCTTCCGAGCCATCTTCTTTCGTGACATTTTAGATGACATTAAAAAGCTTTCAAATTGCTTTTTTTAATAAATAATATTTAAAATTTAAAATATAATCATCGAATATTAATTAAAAGAAAAAATTACTTCGATATGAATAAATTTACAAATATAAAATAAAGATAAAAATTGATGAAAAAATCGAAACTTGGAAAAATTTTCGTGATAGGTCTGGATGGGGAGATGCCTAGCCAATCCAGTTGCAGCAAAGGAGTCCGAGTTAAAGAGAAAATATTTAGATGTCGAAAGTTAAAATGAGTAGGTGTCGAGAGGAGCTTCTGTGAATGGCTGATCAGAGAGGTCTGCTATTTTTGCGTTTAAGTTTAAGCTCGACCAATCATTGAGTAGTTCATGGCTCGAATTTAAAAATAAAAGTAAAAAGTAAATAATTTAAATAAAAGAGAACATATTTAGGAATTAAAAAAAAGCAGGATGAATTAGGATTGATCTGGGTCTGGGGAATTTAAGATCAGGAGTATTTTCGATGCTAGTAATCGATTTATTATCAGAGTTGTCAATTTTATTTAAGAAATTGGTAGCATTTTTCCTGATCGTTTGTTTAATAGTGTACATTTTACTCGCTTCTATAAGGTCTACATTCTTCTGGAACCAGCGAGGATTAAGAATTTGCCTGAAAATTAAATTTTGAGCACTTTCTAAATAATTAATATGGGTATTCTCTGCATGTTCCGAAACAGAGGAGGCGTAAGTCAGGATGGGTTTTAGGATCAGGGAGTATATGAGCATTTCGTTTCTATTGCTTAATTTTGATTTTCTGAAAATTAAGGCATAGAGTTTATGCGCGGCTTCTCGGAATTTTTCTCTTAATAAATTTTACATATTGTTTAAAGTGAGAGTTTTATCAACGATAATTCCTATAAATATTTAGCTTGATTAGACCAGAGGATTCTATACCAGCTCAGGTGTTGCCACTTGACCGTGATTAATAATATCTAGGTCCTGCCCAGGAGACAGGCTTAAAACTCTAAGCCTTTTTTAGTGAACGCCGTCCCATTGAGCATTTCGTCAAAGCCATCTTGAAGATGGCTTAGATTTCGTCCGTATCTCTAGTACTGCTTTGAGGTGTAACATTAATAAACAATTAGTCATTTAATATAAACCTGAAATTAACTTAAAGATTACAATATAGAACTTTTATCAGTAAGTATTCATGTTAGAAGTTACAACTGTTTTGTAATTCGACGATACTGATCAACAATCAATCAGCTGAGATAGAAATCTTTTATGCGCAATGAGGTCGATTCATCACTAGAGGACGCTATCGTTTTGGCGATTGTTTCGCTGTTTCTTCACTTCAAATCAAGTTTAATGAAAAAGATTTGTTGAGATAACAAAAAGGAATTCTAAAATATTGCAAGGTTTATTTCTTATAGCGTAAATTTTCAGCTTTAGTGTAGAACAATTATGTCAGTCACATATTATCATGATTTTATTTCGCTTTTATTAGTTTACTTTGATCCCTACAATTATTTTCCGGGATTCCATTTTACGTTAGCCGAATTCCTTTATTTAAAACCATGAATTTCGTTATACAATGAAATGCATTAAGTTTTTTTGTCATTTTTATTTCCTAAACTTCGAATCAATGCAGACCTTTAATATTTAATTCACCAGACATAGTTCTGAGCATAATTCTTGATAAAAAAAATATTTTAGGAACATTAATTTGCTATTAATGACATAGAAAAATATTTAGATGATGTAAAGAATTCAGAAAATTAATTGATAAACTCTAGGAAAACGTTGGAGTTGTGTAAGTAACTCACAAGACGCTTAAGCCCTCTATGTATTCGAGGTATATTTAAGTAAACGTGTTAAATCAACATTGTGAACATGTTTTATAATTTAACATAATTGTTTTTTTTTTCCTAATAGGACTGCTGTGTTTCTTTTTATCACCACACGAAAAACCTGATTGGTTACGAATTCCAAGATGGAAGTTTCGATGATTATTTTGAGTTGTTTATGGAAGGAAATGTAGATTTTGGAGATTATTTCGATTGCTTGCTTTCTTGGTACGAACACAGAAACGATCCGAATGTTCTCTTCATAACTTATGAGCAACTGAAAAAAGACACCAGAACGTATACTCTAAAGATCGCAGAATTCATGGGCCAAAAATACAAGGTAAGTCAAGAAAAGTCCTTAATGAACTTGGTTACCAAAATGGTTTCAAGAAGGAAAATGTAGAAAAAACAAAGCTTCTAAAATGCAATAGTGGGAAAACCATAGCAAATGCTTGCTTTGGTTCATTTAAGTAATGTACTGACATTCATTTCGCGATGTTATTAATCTTTCATCAGGGCCGGCTCTAGCAGTTTTGCCTCCCCGGACAAAAATGGAAAATGCCACCCCTCTCTCTCTCTCCAAAGCAAAAAAAAAAATCATAATTAAAAAAAAGATAAATTGTTCACATAAATACGCAACTATAAAACTTGAATAATTCCAGCGAACAAAAAAGCAGCATAACAATATGTGTATATTGTTATATATGTATATATTGTTAGTTTTAAAAAATTAAAAATAATTTGAAATTAAGGACTTGATTACTTGTTATTATTTCAAACTAGTAAAATGTAAGAGAAGGAATAGTCCACATTTCAGCAGGCCAATTTCTTCGAAAAATAGTCTATAGATGGTTGGGATCACAAGCGTTTGTTTTAACCAAAATTAACTGCACTCAAGACTAAAACAAAACTTTTTGTGGTTCTTTATCTACCAAAACCTCTTATTGCCCCTGTCTCCTTTTAGGATAGCTAATACCGGACATAGTAAGGGTCGAAAGTTCACCATTTTGATATCATGCTCCAATACGCCGCCCAACATATTCTTTTGATTTTGTCGATTTTCGGGAACAAAAACAACACAAAATTAATTATTGAATAAATAATTAGCATTAATTAATAAAACTAACTATTAATAACAAATACATAATTAAATTTTACGTAATATATACATAGGATTATAACCAATCGAAAAAAATCAAGGGCTATGGGGGGTGTCCGGACCCCTAGGATACCCCCTTTGTGTGCGTCACTGCTTGCGCGTCTTCGATCACCGTCGACTAATCTCGTCAAATCGAATTACGTCGCCAAATACCGAGGTATGCAGCCAATAGTGGAAAACCGTTCCCATACATGTTCAAACACAATAATAATAAAGAGATGGCATCTCTCTCTCTCTCTCTCTCTCTCATTTGGTGACATTTTGTGATTTAGTGGCATCTTTTAATTTAGCGAAATTGGTCGAAGGTATAATACGTTAGTACCGGAAAATACAATAAATTTTCCTTCTACGTGATCAAAGAAGTTTTCGCTCAAAATGATACAATCTATGCATCGCTTATGAAATTTTGTTTCTTCCTCTTGATAGGATCTGCTGGAAAATGACGAAAAACTTCTAAATGACGTCATCAAGTATAGCAGTTTTAATTTCATGAAAGAAACTATGAATAAAAATGTAGCAGAACTTGCTGCGTTGCCGAAAGATGTAATTCTCAATCACCCAGATTTACCCCAAGGGATGAAAGATCTTCTTGCAGGGGGAGAGAAGAGTCTTTTCAATTCCGATCCAAATAGTATTTCTTTTGTTCGAAAAGGTAAATATTCTTTTTTTAAAAAAAACTGGCCAATTTCCGTTTAATAAATATGCATACACTTTTTAGTGAAAATAACCATAATTTTTTAGTGAAATAATATGCATTCACTTTATTAGTAATAAAATTACTACTGCATTTACTCGAATCTAAGCCATACTTTTTTTCCAATGTTAATGCTATTGAAAATTGTGTGCGGTAAAGAATCGAAGAAAAACAATTTGTTAAATGGGGTAATTAGAGCACTTACATGTTAATGTATGTATTTAAAAGTTTATAATATTGGTAAAATAGCTAGTTATTCACTTCATATTAGCTCTCATTTTCAATTTATTTTAATTTCCAAAAATTGAATGTCGATAAATCATTTTGCACTATTTATCATTTTTCACAGAAACATGTTGAGAATTTGGGGTGCGGCTTAGAGTCGATAGCGACTTAGATTCGAATAAATACGGTAATTTTCATCTCTGAAACATGGTCCGAACAAATCATGGAAATTTCTCGATAAATCAGCTATTGCTACCAGGTTATAAGAAAATATTTTAATATTTGTTATAACTAAGAAATCTAGAAATAGTAACTTGCAGGAAATTATGTAATTTCAACAAAGAAAAACTGTCATTGATAATATAAACCATTCTCTTAGCTGCTCTGCATATTTTTCTTTTTAAATTTCCCAAAAAGTATCTAAATTCTAAATAGTAATTGTGAAGGAGATCACTGGAAAAGCAATTCTAGAATTCAATCTAATACATTGCAGAGGACAATAGTGTTAGAACCTGTCTACAGAGGGCGTGGCAATAGAAAAAGACAATGATGCATGAGAAGGGAGTCTGTAGAGAATAGACACAAACTAACTTATCACTTGAAGTAGTAACGTGAATGTGTGATGCTTATAAATATGTTAAGAAGTAATTTAACTTTACATTAATCATTATCTAAGTGGATAGAATCTTGAATTATATGTGACACCCACGCAAAGACACACGTTTAAAAATGAAAAAGCTTTAAAAAAATAGTGTCTAAGATTTCAAACTACGTATGTGACAGAGAACAATAATCTACCTGAATTTTACAGGCTAAAATTGCATACGAGATCGCCCACAAAAATATATTTCAGTTTATTAGAATATTCAGAATACCATCCAACAACGCTTTCAATACTTTGAAGAAAAAAATAGTCTTATCGTTTGTCTCGTTATTTTATTTGCAAATGAGAAGCGAATTTCTTCTGATATGATACTGAATTAGATTAGACAATTCATTTCATTTAAAGTATTTTATAATACGAATTTTTGGTACTCCCGTATTTTACCGTCTACCAATTTAATCACATCAAAAAACATCACCAAATGCTGCGATATCTAACCAGTAGAGCAAAACCATTCCCGTGCATGGTCGAACACAATAATAATAAGAAGAATGACAACGTTTGGCAACATTTTTTTAACTAGCGACATCTTTTAATTTGTTGAAATTCGACAATGATATAAAACACAAGAACAGAATGTTTTTAGAGAAAATTTGGGTGCTTACATATTAGCCCATCGATCATTTTTGCCAATGAGGTTGATTCATGTGACTTCATAGTCATATGATAGTGAAAGCCACGTGATTCTAGCCAATCAATTCAAAAACTCATGTGACGTCATAGTCACACAATAAAAACTATATCTTGTGTTTCCAACTAACCAGTTCACGCGCTCCGGTGTTGCCAAGTTTTGCTCTTTGCAGAAACTTTCTCTTAAAAAGTACATATGTATACAAAATGCATTTTATTCAAAAGTATAAGCATAAAATACGACTTTTTTTTTAATTTAAAAAAATCTTTTTGAAGAAATTTTTTTCCCTAACATTTAAACATCTTTACCCAAATATGAAATTTGAAATTTTATCTGAATTTTACAAATTGAACAAGTATAATTAGTTAAATGTTTGTTTTGAATTCAATGGAAAACACGTGTTTGTTTTTATCATGTGACTTCATGAATCAAGCCCATTCAATAACTTCCACCAAATTCTGTGATATATAACCAATAATAATAATTAAAAAAAACACTTCCGGCGCATGCTCAGACACCATACTCTTATGTACAGATTATTTTTCTCATTTTTTGCAAAAAATTATCCTTCCATCAAAGAAAGAATGTATTGATAAGAATGATATCTCCATTACAAAATAGACAAGCAATGAAGATGTAGAAAAAAAGCGAATATCAATACAAAAAGGAATGTGGTTAGAAGGTGCCAGATAATGCTAGTGGTAATACTGAGGCATTTGCACTTAATCCAAAGGATTACCATCGATTGAATAGAGAACATATGAAATGAATTTGGCCAACAGAAGAGTAATTGATTGGAACAATAACTTGATGGAAGTATATGTATACCGCCTGTTATCTAGAAAAAAGGGGAAACATCGGAAGTTCGGCGAAAGTTCTTCAAAATCTTTGCCAGTTTATTGGTCACCAAACTAATGCATTCAACAAAGTTTGTAGGTAGAAGTTGTTGTTTTTTTTTAATGAGTTCATGGTACAGTAAAATATTTAACGGATAATCATCATATTTTTCTTTTATGATAAAAATAATGTCTCTGTTTTTAAAAGAGCTTTGTAATGAATTGCTAGCATGGAATATGATTATTTATAAATGCTTATTTAGAATGATTATTATTCTTTAAATATAACATTAGATATCTGAATTGCGGTAAACTCCTAGGAGAGCCCACACCCTTGGCGACAAAACGAAAAAAGCGCCAAGTCAAAACGAGATGGCGCCAAGCGTAATCGACAATGGCAGCAAGTGAATACAGAGAGATAAGGTAGATGCGTAGTGAAAATATATGTAAACAATACAGAAATATTAAGCATTTAAGATAAAAAAATATATATAAACAGCACTTTCTTACTGCTGATCTTTTCTGAGTGGAGTGTACAGCATAACGACAGATTTTAAAAAAAGTCTTGAAGGTCTCATCGCTAAGTGAATGATCGTGTGAGCGCCGCCAAAATACGAAATTTCCAGAAATAGGTTTACCATATCTAGTGTATCAAAGTAGGGTTACCAAGATGGCACAATTATTGCCAACCCAAAATAATTCGCGCCAAGGGTGTGGGCTCTCCTAGGACTGAACCCTGAATTGCTTCATTTGACATATTTTTTTGAAAAAAGTTTAGTTCATAAAATACAAGCTTCTGTAAATTTCGTTCAAAAACTCTTCGCATTTAGAAAATACAATCCATAATTTATCACTTTTTATGGTCAATGTGGTACGGAAACTCTTAAAAATACTCAAAAAAAGATTCAAGCGCATGCTCTACAGGAAAATATCCTGATTTCCTAGCAGGAACTGTATCCAGACTGCTTTCAAAAACAGCAGAATATGGAACATTGAAGTCTATAACAATTAACGATCAAATTCCATACATACAAAACGAGTAAGATCAGAAAGACAATAAATACTACAATCGGACTTCTATATAACGAAGTCTCTAAATCCTGAAAAAAGTTCATTATATGAAAAATTCGTTATATATAGAAGTTCATCTTACAATATAATTTATAAACCATATAAAACAAATTTTAAATTCATAAGCATTATACCGGGTGTTTCTAAAAGAATATCGGAGTTTTAACGCTTTATATAGTATTCATTACATATAACATATTAGAATGACTCATACATCAAATGAAAGAGCAACTGAAACAGTTTTGTTTCCTGGCATGTGTGCGCGAAACGTATTAGCGAAACGCTAATTTTTTCTCCTTTCTTGTCGATCAATGCGCAAGTACAAAAATGACGACTAGTAAACAGAAGGTGTTTTGTGTTCTCCGGTTAACAAAGACAGATTCTGCTATTACTGTGCAACGAGCGTTAGCATTAAGTTCGGTTGTCAACCTCTCCAAATAATAACATTCTTAGGTAGTACTGTCTTTCTTTGTGTAAAGGCAAAAGCACGGGACGACCAAGGCTGTAACTGGTAACCAATTGTACCTGGTTCTGCCTATCTTGATACTCTACAACTATGGCTATTTCCTCAATCGTTCACCTGATTTGACGCCATGTGACTTTTATCTGTGGCGGTTCATAAGGGATTGGGTGTACGTTCCTCAGCTACCAGCTGACCTTTCAGACTTAAGATGCAGGATGGAAGCAGATGTTGCAAGAATTTCCACAGACACACTGAAAAAAGTTTGGGGTGAACTCAACTCGCCTATCGACTTTATGCCGTGTGACGAATGGGGCTCCCATTGAACATTTGTAAACTTGTAGATAAAACTTTTTGAGTTACTCTTTCATTCAATGTGTGAATTATACTTGTAACTTATATTCGATAAATACTATAAAGCGTTAAAACTCCGATATTCTTTTAGAAACACCCGGTATATTAAAAAAAGTAATTATTCACGCCTTTTTGTAAATTAGTATCTATTTATTTTATATGTCTTACTCATCAAAAAAGAAAGAAAGAAAAACTACAAGGAAAACAAGAAAAAAGAATATCGAGGAACACATTGTATTTTCAACATTTAGAAAAAAAACTTATATTAAAATTTATGAATTTTAAGGACATTTTCTCTCTAATTTAAAGCATACGAGTATTTTTAAACATACATTATTTTCTAACTAGAAATTGATGTTTGACTTTCAAGGGCTAGTTCAAGGACACGGGGACACGAGACAAGTCCACTGAGAGTGAAAGGGGATATCGAAGATGTTTCTAGTAAACAAGACAAAGGAGGTGAAAGTTTGCACGGATAAATCCACCAGAATTCTATTGCTCTCAAAGAGTTAGGCACCAAAGTACAAGATTTATGACTACCATAAAATGTATTAAAAGAGAGAATAACTTGAAATGTCCGGAAATACTTTAAAAATAAGAACAGAAAAAAATTGAATCAGAAGAGAAAAAGTTCGTTATATATAGAAAATGCACTTCGCTATTGGGAGGTTATTTTACAAAGAAAATCGTGAAATGTTCTTGGCTCTAGTAAAAAGTTCGCTATATAGAAAAATTAGGAATATAGAGGTTCCTAATATGGAGGTTCGATTGTATTTCAAAAGAAAATTTATTTGTACTATTTAAACTTCTATTACAGCTTAGATATTGTAACGGATTAAACTGTGATTAAAATAGCTCTATTTATTTTTGAATATTTTTATAACTGTAAATATTGTTTTGTATTTAATTTTGTTAACCTGCAACGATTTCTATTGCAGAGTTTTTGCTTTGCCAGATTGGCAACAGTCCTAATGTTGACATTCTTGATTTGCAACGTATTTTTATAAAAGCGGCAGTTAGGCTTAGCTAATAAGAAAACGAAGTGATGCTTATAATGTAATTTTACTAATATTTATAAACCAAAAAAGGCCCACAAAATTAGTAACTTATTTTGCTTTTTTTAAAGATACGATTTTATTGTAATAATTAACAATTTAATTGATTGTGATGATTAATAACCCTTATTATTTTTTATCAGGTATCGTTGGAGACTGGAGGAATCATTTTTCACCAGAACAGAACGAAAGAATGAACAAAAAATTCATCGAAAGAACAAAGGGAACCGATATTCCAGATCTCTGGAAAGATTATATGTAAAAAATAAGATTAGTAGTTTTAAATTTCATATATTATGT
>BMAV01024543.1:120746-135690 GCA_019973955.1 Trichonephila inaurata madagascariensis
TCTTCTGCAAGAAAGCTTTAAATTATTATTGATTAATCAGAGCCTTTTTCAAAAACTCTTCAAATGTGATACAGCAATTTTAGAGCAAGAGCTCACGACTGCCAGACCTTAGCTATTTTATAAAAGCTAAAAGTTTCTCTGCAACAGGTAAGAACGATCAGCGAGTATGGAGTTTGGATTGTGGTTACTTGGACAGGTAGCAGGTAGTAAAGGTGTATAAAATAATACACACCTCAAGTTCTATAATTCATCAAATTCTTCCTCAAGTATAATGCTCAATTTTTTTATATATTTTCTTTGGAATAACATTAGAAATCACGTCATCCATTGCAGGACATTTAGTATAATTGCAACCCCCTGCCAGACACCCATAAACTTTAAAAAAAATTATTATACTTTCGTTATAGTATAAAAGCTGAATTTTATATATGTTACTTGGGGACCTATAAAAAATGCTACCTCAATAGCCAGACAGTTTTAATAGTTTTTACATCTTGCCAGATACATTGAAAGTCTGCTGTGGGTGCGAGGGCGAGGCAATAACTGTTCAAGTGGATGCGAGTGAGATAGAGCATTTAATCTATTGCGATCGTTTACGGCTCACCATTTGTGTTTTATACGATATTATGTGTTGAAATATTATGCCTACAACCTATGTTTTATTATTGAATTCGTGCAGTTTTTTGTGAAATAAAAGTGTAGTTTTAATAAAGAGTGTGTTATCATGGGAGATACATTAATTTGTTTCGTTTGTAATAAAAGTGATGGTAAAATAATATTGTTCTCGGAGGAAACATTAACACTAGATTGCCCAAGGAAGTCATTTTGACTGCTTTTTAGTTTCAATTTAAAAAAAAAACAATGGTGTACAGTGGCGCACACAAGGATAATTCCTGATGATCCGGACCCCATCCCCCCCAAAACCCTTTATTTTTTTTCCGATTGATTATAATTTTAAGTATATAGTACGTAAAATTTAACTAAGTATTTGTTATTAATGATTAATTTTATTAATTAATGCTAATTATTTATTCTATAATTAGTTTTTTACTGTGTTTTGTGTTCCCAAAAATCGACAAAATATTCATAATATAATAAATATACATATTTTTACAATAACAGAGCTAAATAAAGCATTGATTACTCTCCTCGAAGCTATTGCTTACTTTTGTCTGCAAATTCACTCTTTTCTTCAGTATAAAAACACATAGTTTTTTTTTTTCCATCGGGGATTCTATAGTTAATACTGCAAATATTATTCCAATAGCTTGAATACGTTCATCACTGATTTAATTAACTGTACAGTAATATTGGGTGATGTGAGAATCATTTAAAAAATATTTAATACTATGAAATAAACTTTCATAAAAAGAAATTTGCAAGTATTGAAGTATATTGGAGTATTCACTAAAAAAAAATAATAAATAAACTTTTAAAAATATATTTTTTATACTTTTTGGCGACATTTTAATTTACGTTAATGATTTAAATATTTGAATGATTTTTTTTAAGTTAAAATAAGTATTAATTACACGCGCGTTATCTTGAAATGTAGGATTCGTAGTCACACACAGTGAGTGAATAATAACGTCACACTGTTCAGCTACACGAGGGCTTTTGGCGACGGACCTCGTAGTTTTGAACCATGGTCAAGTGACGAGGATGACACCTGAGCTGGCACCCCCGCTCCCAACTACCACACCAACGGGAGGACGTTTGAGCTCTCGACAGATTTAACGCGCATCGCTCCCCTCCACGGTGGGTCTTTTCTTTACTGGGCTCGAACTCATGACTTGCCTGCCATGATCCGATACTTTAACCACCGGGCTACCGCAGCCCCCGTATTCGTAGTCACAAATTACCCACAAAAAATTTTATCGTTTGTAAATATACTTATTTTTTTTCCCTTCTAAATAAAATAAATTCTGTTTAAGAGAACCAAAGCCAAAATTTAACTGCTAAAAATTAATCTGTTATTAATTTATAAGAATCATCCAGTCACTTTTTAAATTCTTGTTTGAGACATGGCCAAAATAGAAGAATGGTTGCATAATATATACTGACGTAGCTAGCTTTGAGGGGGCCCTGTATCAAAATTCCTTCGGGGCCCTTTTTTAGAAATAGGAGCCCTGTTAGTAGTCTGTAATTACCCATTTTGGGTCCCCGTATCATTGATACGGCTGATACGGCGGTAGCTACGCGTCTGATGATATACTACTATATCTGGGGGTTCTTTTAAATTAGAACTTATGAAATTAATTTAGTATTTACGTTTTACTCTCTAACATTTTTTTTGGGGGGGGGGGGATTTATAATATACAACATACATACATATATTGTATCTCTTTCATAAATTTTAATTCAAGTGGTAAAATTTTCACATTATTTTTAACTGGCATATTTTAATAAAATTATTATTTTTATTATTTTTTGTGGATTTCTAGTTTTTTGAGGAGGCATAAATTATTTTATAAAATTATTTCATTGAAATATTTAATACAAATTAAATTTTGCATTGTAAATAAAAAGAAAAAAATATTTACCTTTATCAAAAAATAGTTTTTTTCATATGTGACATGACATAAACACAGTATCACAATAAACATACAAAATAAATTTCCAATACAAATTTTAAAAAAATCCGCTATTAATTTCTTAACCGAAAATCGAAAATGCTTGTTTCTGGAATTAAATGCAAAATTAATCATAATTTAAACGTTTTAAAAAAATATTTTCCAGCTATTTTTGAGGCAGCGGTAGCGTAATGATTATAGTCTCGATCTAATGGCCTGCGTATCACGGGTTCTAGTCTGCAAAGACCCGCCATGTAGAGGAGTTAAGTTTACAGAGGCTCAAAAATTTGAAGAGGGTGTACCAGCCTTGTCACTTGACCGAGGTTCAAAATGATGTGGTCAGTCACCAATAACCCTAGTGTTGAATTTATAATGTAACCTTTAAATAACTCTCGATTAATAACTCGCGATTAATGCTAATCACGACCGACTTTCGAAGAGTACGATGTTTGAGAATGTATGTGATTACTCTTCTTCATATTTATCTTATACAAAAATCCCCAAGTTCGCACTCTAATAGAGAGGATTTTAATTTTTTTAAAAAAATACTAATCTTGAATTTATGTATTGTAGGTTGATGATAAGTTTTGAGGGAAAGCATACATTAGGAGAGAGAGAGAGTAAAGGCTCATTCACACCTAAGTATTAAACAGCGATCAGTGAAGATGTGGCCAGTCAGTAGCCTTTTCGCGAGGGCACTAGGGTCTCTGAACTGCTACATCTTCACCGCCAGCTATTTATCGCGTTATCAATGAGTGAACGTATTTTTTAACTTTACACTACGAAGCTACAAGAGGGCTATTGGCGATGAATCTCGTACTTTTATCCATACTCAAGTGACGAGGATGACACTTCAGCTAGTACCCCTCTCCTTACTTCTAAGCCACACCAATGAGAGATCGTTTGAGCCTCCACAGATTTAACGTAAAGTGGCCCCCTCTATGTGGTGAACGCCTTAATGAAAAAAAAAAGAAGAAATTTAAGTGAACATTTTGGTGATAACATTAAAATTATCGATCCAATTGTATTCGTTTCCTCATATTTTACTTGTAGCTTCAGTGGAAATTTTCTGTATTCTCTCTAGAGAACGAGATTTGATACAATCTTTCTTGAAATTCGGCATTTTTCAAAATTTATTTGAAGCCTGAATGGCAAACTTCAAACATTCAACCAATCAAACCTACGTTTAGAGACGTTTTGGATAGAGCAATGGATAACAAATCAACTTTCAGGGCCTTTTTAAAGGAAATGAAATTTTTTTTAGTATTTTTTTTTTTTTTTTTTTTTTTTGAGGGATTATAGCCTACGTTGCCCCTTCAACTTTTCAATCAATCAATCAGTCAAACCTTTAGCTTAACTTGGACCGTGTGTAAACTTTCCCTCGCACAATATTTTTAAACGAAAACAAATGAAAATAAATATTTAAACTAATTTAGAATGGTAATCACAAGCATGGGTCAAAATTCTGATAATAATGATTTTCAAAATCATTTATGTCAGTGTCCGGAGAGCATTTTGAATGCAGTTCCAAGAGACTGTCAAAAAATTACTTTTGCTGAATTGAAATTGGGAGAAAATTACGAAAATAAAGCAATTATTGTTAGTACCATTTTCGTGATATATTCTATTATGATAAAAAAAAACTAATATTCTCATATATTTTTCTCGTAAAATTACTGATAATCGTGAAGGGTTTTCTCTCCTGCTTTACACATATATTCAATGCTTGTGAAATTTAAAATCAAATTGTCTTCTAGAAAAAATATTAATCTTATCAGGTTCTATCAAATTGTAAATATAATTTGTTCACCGAAAATCTTAATTTTTAACAGAAGTATTATGAACAGATTTTATACGTTGTGTCAGTTAAATTGTAGTATGGGGGGGGGGGCCCTTGGGGCCGGGCGTTTTTTTGTTTTTTGGTTTTTTTTTTTTAAAATTGATTGAGTTAAAAACCCATACATTTATAAAAAATTCCCCAAATCCCAAAAAAAACCAAAAAATTTTACGTGCCCCCCCCCCCTATACTACACTGGATAAAAATGTAAAAACACATTTTCTATTAAGTAAGAAGGAAACTCTGTAATGCTTCCAAAAAAGTTTTGAATTTAATTTTAACATAGCAGGATTTTCACAATGTTTGTTTTAAAATATTCTGAAAGTCACTGATTACTTTTTATATAAAGTATTGCATACTCTTTTATGTGTGTTAAATTATAGCCCTTTCATTTCACTGAATAATTGTTTTCTCAAAACCATTAGATCTTTTATTACCTCATCTTGTATTTTTTTTATTGCTGGTCTTTTATCTCCATGTGGCATATCCATCTTCAAGCTCAGTACACTTTTTTCTACATTCTTTCTAGATTGCTGATTTAGTTCTTGAAAATTTTGTAATAAATAAAAACATAACTATGTAAAGTACTTTATATTTTTAAATACTTACACCTGAAATATAAAGGATGAGTAAAAAATTTGTGGAAAAAGAGAGTTTTCTGCAAATTTTCTTGATAAATAAATTAATAAGAAACTAATATAAAATTATTTCAATTACAAGGTTAAGGAGAGGGTGAAATCCTTAGTAAGGTAACACTTAAATGCTTGCAGACATTTAAAATATGAATGAAAATTTGCCACAGTTCTCGTACAGTCCTTCGTTATTCCCAATTAGAAGTTACATTAGATAGCATAGTAATCTGTTTATTAATGTTATATTGATGTACAGTCAAAGTAATTCATTTATTGGAGTCGTTAGATATGCTTTATTATTGCATCACAGTTCTAATAAATTGTACTCAATTACCATACTTCAAAATTTGCATTAATATCAAAAAACCATTTTTTAACTTGTATGATGAAAAAATATGAATTGAATAGAAAATATTTGGTTTGTTACAAAAAATGTCAACGCTATAGTAAAAAAGGGCAATTGTTAATGTAATATAGTATTTATTTCAGTAAATGTTGTATGGACATCTGTATGTATATGATTACTATAGCTTTTTTTAAATATCATTTGCTTTAGATTATCATTCATTATAGTATAAAACAAATTGGGAATTTATTTCATAAACTCTAGTGTATAATTTTTCAATTACATGAACAATTTATTCATGTTAAATATTTCTATAATTCTTTTTAGTATTCCATTTAGAGAGCATTATTTTATTCTTTGCGATGTTGCTGCAAAGAAAGAGAACTTATAAAGCTTTCTTTATTCATATGAAATGTAAATAAAATCTTTTTCATTCTAAAGAGATTTATCTTTAGATTTAAAAGAGAGTAGAGGCTTTAGTTGATAAGGTACTATTGTAACAGTATCAATATTAAAGACAACTCATTAAGTTTGCAACCACGATTTTGCAAATTGGCTACCATATGCTAAATTGGCAACCATGTGTTTTGCTTCATATACTGTCACCAATATGGTTGAGATAATATGCAAGTACTGTTGATAGCAAATCTTATTAGAATGAACACTAAACTGGTTTTGTAAAGTATGCAAGTACATCATTTTTGGAATTTTCGCTATGTATGTTATATATATTTTTGTTTTAGGGAAAAATATACCAATTGAATCCTATCGGAAAAAGAGCTAATGGCTTCATACGAAAACTTGTTATCACTGATGGTATTTATTACATCAATTGTTTCCATTTTCTGAATAAAATTTTTATATTTTCTTAATGTTGTTTTAGAAGTGTTTATACATACATATAATTTTTTTTCTTCTTTTTTAGCTCTCTCTGAAGATTACGAAAACTTAAGGAAACTTACAGTATTTCTTCTTGATCACTATGCTCGTGATTCAGATAAAGCTGAACTGGAGGTTTTAACTTTTCTTAGTTTTCAGTTAAATTATATTAATCTGACGTGTATAACACACACAACTATAATTTCAAACTAAATTTTTAATATTAAGTATGTTCACTGTATGGAATGCACCTTTTTCTTTTGGAAGAAACTTTAAATGTACATGTGTGATGCTCTCACCTTTTGAAATCATTCATTCAAAAAAAATTTTCTGGTTTTTGAACAATAGTTTTCTAAATTGACAAGCAGTAAGGGAAACATTATGTGTAAAGGGAGGTGAGTAGTAAATAATTCTGCAAACAGAGTAGTAAATATTCAATGTAGACATGTACAAAAATGTTATTCTTGATATTTGAGTAAAAGAATACATGATTTGGGGAAAAAACACACATCTGACCCAAATTAATTCAGAGTTGAATGTTTTCTCCAGTCATTTAAAGCTAAGATTTTGAATTGAACATTGAGTGTTTTGTTAATTGTATTTTGTTGTCCAGTATTTCTTTTATTAATAATAGGACTAAACAAATGAAGTGTTCCTTTCAAATACAAAGTCATTCAATTTTTGAAAGAAAATGATTATACTACAGCAGGGATGTTTGGTGCTGATGAAAGCTTTATATGTGATTGGAAGAGAATCAATACTGCAGTAATTAATATACCAGAGAATAAATATACTCTGCATAAAAAGGAGTAACAAAGTGGCCTATCCAAGAAGAAAGAGATGCAAACTGTATCCTAGGAAATTACCAGAATAGATTAATTGTAAAACAAGAAACAGCATATGTACAGTTGTCTTAAAGTGTGCAAAAAGGAAAGCAAATGAAAGTGAAAACTTATATTAATTTTGTTTTGATGTAATTCATTCAAGGCATGGAATAATTTAGTTGTATAAGAAAAAGGATAAGCTACAAGATTTCTTTTAAATAAACATCATTTAGGTATATGCATTCAAACTGTGCATTAATTGCTGGAATATGTGCTAATTGACAATATTGATTATTTGAAAGTTTTATATGCACTTTAAATTATTTTCAGTTTATAGTAATTATAATTAATTATTTTATTCTTTCAGGGTTACATCATTATTTCCAATTTTTTGCTTGAAAAATCTACATTTTATAAAGACAATGAACTGCCTGTACAAATTTTAGTTAAAACAAAAGAATGTCAAGTTTTGGTATGTATAAAATTTTTGTGATTTTGTATTTTCATTTTATCTAGGTATATTTTTTATTGTATCATGTAGCAGTGTAAAGTTGACTTCAAAAAAAAAACATTAAATTCCAAATTCTTTTCTTCCCGTCAGTATTTTTTAAACAAACTTATTCTCATATACTTATTACTCTTATTATATATTGTTTACTTTATTTTAATTAATTATATGCTTAGTAAATTAAAAGTTTCAAAAATAATTATACCTACATTATTTCTGTACTTGTTCTAATTCGGTACATTTTCATAAAAATAATATGAAGCTGAAGATTAGTTAAGAAAGAAATACATTGATTCTTATTTATATGCTCAGGTATAATCTGCTTTGCTTAAAGATTGCATACTTTCTTACATATTTTTTATTCTATGTTTGTACTGAATCTCTAATGAAAAATTTTTCGTGTCTGGTACTGTAAAAATATGAGACAGATTTTAAAAGAACATGCACTGAATTGGTAATGGATACATCTTTATTTTCAATTGATAGCTTGATTTAATGAAGGTAAAGAGTAATACCTAAATAGTTTCTTTTAAATTATTATTATTTTTTTTGGGGGGGGGGGGATTTTTAGCATGAGCATTGTAAAAAAACTTTTATGAAAAATAAATTATTACTTTATATTAAAACAAAAGAATTTTCTTTGAGATTTTAAATTTAATTCTAAAGAAGTATTTAAGAAATTATACTGTAAAGTATTACATTTTAAAAATTTAAAGAAACTTAAAAATAATTATAATTTGTGGCTGACTAAAAAATTTTGTAATATTTTTCAAGGAAATTATAATGATTAATTAAATTTAAGATAGCTAAAGATTAACATAAATATTTATTGAGAAGGAATTGGGACACTAACAGTATATAACATTTTTAAGCACAATATTTTTATACTGTGTAATATATATTTCAACTATTTTATTAACAAATTTTCATTTTGCCCAGTTTGGACGAAAACATCTGACCACTGAGCCTGAATCATCTAATAGTCATAGATCAGTAAGTAATAATACTTTTTTCTTTAAACATTTTTAAATTTACTACATTCTGATAAATTGATTAGAATTTCTTTAATATTTCTATCATGTGATTGAAATTTCCCTTTGTTTTAGACAAAGAAAAAGAAGAATGCTACTGAGAAGGCATTAAATAAACAAGTGAGCTTAAAAAAATGTTTAATTTTATTTTACTAAGACAAAAATTGTATATATTTACAAAGATTGTTTATAACTACTCAAAAAATAGTCATAAAATCTACTCATTCTCCCTTTATGTAAAAGGCAAGAATAATTTAATATTGCCCTATACATCTGTTTTAATATGAATTGCAATTTATTTGCTACAACTTGTTCTAATGGTTATAGATTAGAATATATAAGATTAAATATGCATTTCTATCTGAAATACTGCTTTTTATTGTTTGAAAAATTTCATATAATTTTAAAATTATGTATAATATTTCTATTTCATATATTTTTCTCATTAAGTTCTTAAGTTATTTTTTAATTGAATGTGTGTATTTCATTGCACTCACCAAAATGAACTACATTTACCTTTTTTATTAAAAATTCATTATGGCAATGAAGCATTGATTGGAATAATCATGTCAAAGTCAGTACTTCATTAAAAGTCATTTTGAATGTCTTACCTTTTAATGTTAATAGAATATAGAAGAAATATGGTAAACTAATATATTTCTTGCTTCGTTTTGTCAATAATTAAAATATTTAAAAGAATGCACAGCTTTTAGAGATTTTGTTTGTATTAACTTCATACTAGAGCAACTTGAGGGTTATTGGGGTAGATTCTAAGAGGGCACACTTTTTGGCACCAAAACTTTGGTGATAAAGTTTACAATATGGCAACCCTACCAAACTGTCCAGTTTTGGGATAAGTAAAATGGTAACCACAAAGCGGTCAAGCAGAAAATCACCATTCTGGACTGTGGCCATTTCAACCCCTGACTTTGCTTGCTTCTGCATGTGGGATGACCACCGTTTTCATTTCATTAACTACTTTTTTTGCTTGATTCCACACCAGTTTTTCAGAATGGCTGCTGAAAGAAAATTGATTGAAAGTGAGGAAACCACTTTTTTCTTTTTTGAAACTCGACAAATGGATATTTTATCTTTCGAAGAAAAGTGGCAAGAAAGAAATAATTGCTTTGTGAATGAATGAACAATTGAAAATATGTCAGTACAGTTGTCCAAATTATGAAATTAATTTGTGTTTGAGAGAAATGTGTGGAGATCGTTATTTCATCAGCCTAAAGCATTCACATCAGATTCCCCTCTGTTGCATTTTAGAAGCGACGATTTTTCAGTTTTTTTTGTAGAAGCAGTTTTAGAAATCACCTTTTCTTCGTAAAAACACGATGAATGGATTTTCTTCTGAATAAAAGGTAAAAAAGTAATGATTGTTTTTTGTATGAATGAAGAATTGATAGAATCTTGGTATGAATGTCCGAAATTTGGAAAGAATTTGCATTTTATTTTTTATTTGATGTTTCCTATGTTGTCCATTTTAGAAAACCCATTTTTTGGATGTTTTTCGTCTCTTGACACCGTTTTTAAAACCACGTTTTTCTCTCTTGTTTGTGTCTCTAACACCTTTTTGAAAATTGCAGTTTTTTCCTTGGCACCATTTGGTGAAAAACTTTTGTCACCAAATACAGCAGTGTGCTGTTCTAGGATTTCACCGTTTATTGAAAACACATCAAAATTTTAACCATACTCAAGTGTCACAGACAACTTTGACATGATGCCTAAATATGCATCAAATTTCACTCTACATCTTTAAAAACTTTGAGACTCAGTTTCATGTAATGTGCAGTAATAACATTCTATACTAGTCTTTGAGTGGAACCCAGACTCAAATCTGAAGCTTCTCGTGGGTATTATTGCCTATGCAGTTCATAACCATAGCCACATACTTTCTATGTCCATGCATACATATTCTTCTTTATCTGTACATTCCTAAAAAAAAAAAAAATTTTTTTGAATTACTACACATTTTGTGTAATTTTTTGTAAAGTATCTGTGTAATTTTAATCTCTAGTAATTATATTCTGTATCTTGATAGTTTTTTGTACTTAATAACATATTAAAATTTTTTTGAAAATTAGATTTTATTATTTAGTGAAGAAGTTTTTTGTATATAAAATGCCTTTGGTGCTTTATTGAAGTTACATTGCTGAAATATTTTAGTTCTTAAAATATTAGAAGACTTTTAAAAAATTTTATAGTTTAAGTCATTAAAATGGATTATTACAAAAATTCTGAAATGTAATATAGTGTTTAAATTTTTTATAAATTTCCTGAATTCTGTGTGATTTTGTTATGTAAGCAAAAAAAATTTTTTTTAATACTGATCACCATTTTCTTAGGCTGTCCATAAAAAACAAAAAGTTGTGGATGATGAAGAATCTCATGTAAGTTTCATAATTTGAAATAAGTATTTAAATTTTTAATAATTTATTTTATTGCATCAATAATCTGGTTAATATTACTTTATAAAATTAGTTTTAGTATAACTTACCATTACAACCTTGATTTGGATTAATTTATATTTTCTGTTTTATTTTAAAATCTGTTTAATTTATGTTGCTTTATGAACAAATTTGTAACTATCTATTGATAATGTTATCTTTTTCTCATTTCATTATGATACTATAAATTTTAAGAAGAATCATAATTGAAGTCTTTCAACTCCTAAGTTTTAAACAGAAATAATGAAAATGAATTTGTCTGCTTTAATGATTAAAGATTTGTTTGCTCTAAACTATTGATCAAATAATGGCAAAATTAATATAGAAACTCCAATGTTTCATATCTAAACATAATACTCTTAGCATGTGTAAATGTGTTGGTTTATATTAATATACACTGAATAGAGCAACTGACTATTAATTGCTGACTTCATGATTTTAAATAAGGATTAAATAAAAAAGAAGACTCCTATCCTGGTATTTCATTTACTAAATTTCCACTGTTCCAAGACTTTATACTATATACTAGTCTTTAATGGAATTATCTGTGCTAATCATAAAGCTTGCTACTTGAACATTTTTTATTGCTGCTATTTAAGCAGCATTTGTGTGTTTTATAATAATCAATTGAAACCACAGTGGCATAATGGAAAATATTAGGACTCCCTGCAAAGTCAGGTTTTGGGCCCCCTGCGGTGAAGGGGTGTATGTTAGGCCACTGTGAAAACATGAAACTCTACTTAATATAAACTATTACTTTAAATGATTATATCAAAGAGAAAACTATGGAAAAAACTAACTTATCTAAAATCATGCATTACAATTAAGTGTCTTAGAATGGTAAGAAGAAGTAATATGAAGTATCAATGAATACAATAAAATTATCTTTAGGTTCCAAAATTAAAATTTCATCTTATTTTAGTATTACTTTTTATATTAAAAATTTTGACAGGGGAAGTTTTTTCTTTTTTCAATTTATCTGTAAAAGAATATTAATCTTTAATCCATTAATATATTGGCAAAACCTTTTTAAAGTTGTTTAGGTCAGCATTAGCATCTTTACCATGGCTGAATCATATATGCATTCAGCATGAACATCTATCACGGCCGGTCGGTTCACCCATGCATTTCAGAAGAACAGACTTAGTGAACGGACAGTGCATTTGTGTATTTTAAGCTGGAACAGTTTTGAATGACCATTATATTTTAACTGAATGTAATTTAAGTAACCTGACCTTCAGTTTGTTCATATTCGGTCTATGTTTTGTATTTTGCTTGTCAGCTGTTGCAAGGGGGTGGAAAATTGGAATGTAAGCAAACCAACCTTTTCAAGTGATATTAAACATTTGCGTTTCTCTAATAGCTCTCCAAAATTTTTTTTTTTACTCTCTTTTCCGCTTCAGTGTGGAGTGCTTTAGGATTTGCATCGATAGTGTTACAGTTTTTGCTTCTTACTAATACATTTCGCGTACTTATTACGGAAACCAGATTATTATTCGATTGTCTGGTAGTCATTTTCCTGCACTTTAGAGCAAAAGAGATGAAAAAAGTCATAGAAAGTGCATAATTTCTTCACAATACCATGGTTAAACAAAACAAACAAAAGTGCAACAAAATTTTATGCTTACAAATCAATTAATGTATGATTTAGCATTTCTCCACACTTCGATATTTTCCACACTCAGTCTACATTTTTATTTATTTTTTTTTATTTATTTTTTTTTTGTAAATAGTCCGTTGTATTTATTTATGTATTTTGTCAATTAAAAATTCGGAGAAATGTGAATAGCACCTTTGGAAATAATAATTTTTTTGAAGTAATATTTTCATGTAAATTAAAGGAAAAATGTTATGAAATTCTAGTTATAATGTAAATGACAGTTTATGTAATAATCTAAAATAGTACCAAAAATTACAATATTACGACAAAGTTTATTGTCTATGATTTTTTTTCTAAAGTTAGGTGGTTTAGTGATGGAAACCCCTTGCCCTGTAGAACAATTCCTTCCGCCCCATCCCCAGGGAGCATCTTCATCACAGGCATGCCATTCTGAAGAGGTTAACAAAAAAAAAATTTTTTTTTTTTTTTTCATTTTTAGGGTATCATTTCAGAAAATAAAACAGTTATCAGAATTTTTCTGGAATTTTGTTGCTTTTTTAGATTTTTATTTCTATACTTTTTCTTCTCTTTAAGCAGCTTAACAAAAATTTAATTTTGCTCGAGGAAAAACTTGAAAGAAACCAATTTAATGCTCAAAACAAAAATACAATACTAAAAAGAAATAATATTCCACTGCATGAAGTTTTAAAAAGATATAAAAATGTCACAAAGGTTTAACTCCTTTAAATTTCTTAAGACTGGAAATAGTATTAGATAATAATGTTTTTTATTTTTTTAAAAGTATATTATATTCTTATGAAAGAAATTATTCTATTGCATCTGAATTTTCTTATTTATAGAAAATTTTGGCAAATCATTATGAATATGTTCCTCTGGAGACATTACAAGAAACTGAGCCAAAAGTTGCATATAATGTTTATGGGATTGTTGAAAAATGTAACCTAAAAGTTATGCAAGGTACGTTTTGCTCCAAGTATTTTCTAATCAAATATATACACACTTTATGTATACCTTTTAACTATCAGTTTAACAAGTCTCTCAACTGGAAAAATAATTCATTTTAATTATTAATTTCTTCTAAAGTACAATCTTTAAATTTTTTTAAGTATGTCTTTTTCAATAAATAAGAGTGCATTAATGTATCAAAGATCTCATTTTTCCCTTGGGCTGTGATTTTTACAATATTTAGTTTAAATTATTCGAAGCAACCTTTTCAGTACCCAGGTAAGAATAGTCCTGTAATGACTAAATGAAAAGATGCTGTATGTTTGTATTTACATGTGTGCATATGTACTAATTATTTCTTATATTTTTTAATCCAATAAATAAAAAAATTAAGTTTGAAACGTTTTGAAGGGTCAGGTACTTATGTCAGGGTACTTATTTATTTGTTCATGGATTTTCTTATCTAAGATATTATTTTCCATGTAAAAGGATGGATATATAAATATTTATTGTATTAAGTTATGTGTTAATGTACTTTTTTTAATTTTTAGGAAAAAGAACGCAAATTTTAGATCTGACACTTACAGATGAAACACATGCAGGTTTTAATTGTTCTATATTTGGTAATAAAGATGAAACATTCCCTGATGTTTATCCTGGTGATATTATACGTATTCATCGAATGCAGGTATTTTCTGTCTTTATATATAAAGTATGAGACATATGCATGTAACTAAAAAATATTTCTCTTTTAATTGGCATAGTGTATATATTAAATAGCCCAGAGGCTGAGTGGTAGTTTATCGCGCTTCCACACCACAGGTCCGGGGTTCAAATCCCAGGATGGGCAAGGTAGACTCAGCTTTTCATCCCTTTATTGGGTCGATAAATGAGTACCAAGTTTGCTTGGGAACTGAACATTGGGGGGGGGGGAGTTGCGTTAAACTGACCACTTGACCAAAACATCTGCGCATGCACCCCAATGCCTAAGATCATGTAAACTGAGATAGGTGCAGTAGATCTTGGCCCTCATGGGCTATTGCACCACTGAGTTCAGTATTGTATATATTAAATCATATAATTGTATTTGTAAAGTAATTTGTATTTGGAGGGATTGCTTAACATCCAAAATTATTTCTTTCATTTCGCTTGCGCAATTGTTGATGGGTGTAAACTAAAAATGGAGCACCATTCTATTTAAATGTATGGCGCTTGTCGAAATTCCAATTCGTTCAAAAGTTATGCCCAACTGTTTCTATAAAATTCGTCCCCTCTTTCAATAGTCTGTTTCAGTGACA
>BMAV01024543.1:135790-158329 GCA_019973955.1 Trichonephila inaurata madagascariensis
AGCCAAGCAGGGAGCCGAGTTGTCTCAACTGAAAGTCCTCTTGCCCCTCAGAAGAGCATTATATCCACATACATTGACAAAAGTACTACCGTGACTCAAAAATCCATGAGAAACACTGGCCACTGTTGACCCTATCCCAAGGCACCTGGAGAGTGCCAAGGCTGTTCTCCACTTTCACTTAAACACCAGACATAACTTTTTGGGAGTACACCTCCACTGGTTTGGCCTGGCTGCTGATGAGGCCTGCCTGCTCTGCGGTTGGATGGCGACTACCTGCTCTAATGCACTGGACGCGATAAATACCTGACTGACGATGTCAATACTGGGAGGCTCAGCATCGAATGGCCAAGAAGCCAAGCATGGGCTTTGGATAAATAAATAATAATGTTCTGCCACTTAAGTGTGTTGAATATTATATAAAGAAAACATCCATGGTGTTCTTTTCTTATATATGACTATGAGGTGTTTAATAAAGAATGTCACTACAGTAGTGCTATTGCACAGCATGTACGAGAAAGAAGGGAGAATTTTCTGCTAGCAGGCCAGGTTTAACAATGTTAGCATGAATAATTGCCTGTGAATAGCTCTACAAACCAGACATGTAAAATGTAACATTTTCTGCTTTACAAGAACAATGGAATGCAATAAAATATTGCTTGGGTCACTGAGATTAACAGCTACCAGTACTTATAAAGTGCATTTTATAAAGTTATGTTGAATGAAACTTTTTTTTTTATGATGCAAGTGCAAAATTCCCCAGGAAAAGCATTGACAATCATTTTCTTTGATTATCATGGTATGGTGTATACCCATATTGTCCCACGAGGGAGATGGTCGTTGATGCTTATCATATCACTGTATTGAAGCAGTTGCTGAAGGATCATATCCAGAATAAGCTACTAGACCTCTTTAATCACTGGAAACAGCACTATGATAATGCATAGGCATATGTAATGCACATTGTCTGAGTTTCTTACCAAAAAAATAGTCCCATTGTACCTCATCAGTCCTATTATACCACATCAGGAGATTTTGCTCCAGTTGACATTTTGTAAAAATAATAACAGGAGAAGAAGATATACTTTTGAATTACATAGAGTTTATATAAACAACCCGACACTATTAAATATATAAAAATAAATGGAATGAATTGGATTGTCCATATAATTCGAATGTCAGATGGTAATGTTATCAAAAAAGTACTGGGATTCAGAAGCATGAAAGACCAAGGCTGAGATTGGCAGACTCAGTGGAATCAGACTTGGAGATTATAAATCAGAAAACTTGGAGAACAAAAGTAAATAAGAGGTAATTATAGAGGAATCTTCAAAGGAAGCACTGACCCACGAGGGGCTGTCTTGCCAGGTATGATGATTTTTTAGGAGGACTTTTTTTTATAATCTCATCAAGAAAGAGCTCAAAGATCTCCGTTTTTCTTGTGCCAAAGCATCTATAAAGGCTTTAAAGACGGTTTTTAAGGTGTTCTCAAACAATGGGTTGAACATGTTTTCAAAGAGTGGCAGAGGTACTGGAATAAGTGTGTTGTATTGCAGGGAGATGTTGCAGACATTAAAGGCTATTCAAGTGTTACATGCAAAATGTAATTATAGAGATTTTTCATGGTTGTTTCAGTCTTTTTATACATACTTCTTATTAGTAAAGAATTTCTTTTCACTAATTACGCCTGTTCTATTAATCCTGATTTTTTACATACTTTTTGTATTTTTTTAGTTTTTTTGTCTTTCTTATATTATACATATATAAATTCAACATGACATTTCAAATTCTAATTTAGTGAAAAATCAATCATTATCTTAACTCACTTTTTAGTTATCAGCTTTAAAAGCATTAATTAAAGTGCAATATTATATTTAATATTTTTTTCAATTTATAGTCATCGCTTTCTAAAATTCACTTTTTATTTTTGACACCTCCATCAGATCTGAAGAAAAGGTCATTTATTAATTTAATCTATGAAGTGGCATGTTCTTAGATTTCTTAAGCATTTCCTGATAGATGATTTTAAATTGTAATAATACATCCAAATTTTTTTTTATTGTTATGGAAATTTTAATGTAAAATGTTCTACTGGGGCTATAAGATTAAATCTTAATTTATTATTTAAGAGACCTCTTTAAATGCATCATTTATAATTTTTTTTTTTTTTTTTTTTTTTTTTTTTTTGTATTAAGTTTTTTAGGCATGTTTTATTTATTTTTTAAGTGTTGAAAATGTCTTATTTATGATACAAAGATAAACTTATTTAATTTTTTTAATATGTTATTAATCACACCATAATTTGTTCTCCTTCTCTATTCAATGTTTGGCTAAAGAACGAGTAATAATAAAGCATCTGAAGATATTACATGATGCAAAAACCTGATTAGGCGTTATAATAATTAGCAATTGCTCCTAATAAACACATCAGTTTTCATAATAATAATTTAATTAATGTTTTTAAAAAAGTCTGATTTTCTTATGTGGCATTGCAGTAATTTATTTAAAAAGCATGTTAAAATAGTGCCAAAAAAAAAAATTACAATTACCTTTTTTTTTTTTTTTTTTGTCTTAAAATTTTTACATTTTAATACTATTGATTGTTATATTAGTTTCAAGTATTAGTTCAGTTAATTTATATCTTGTTATTTGTAAATCTCTTAAATGTCTGTGAATAATAATTGTGTGCACTAAGTATAAAATTGCAACAGAATGTTGTCAAGTTTGTTTTTAAAAATTCCTTGCATTAATATTAAATTATAAAGTAATTGTTATCATTAGATAATAAAATATTGCAACTGTATATTCTAAAATGTAATCTCACTGTGAATTTTTTTTAATTTAGTATTTGTTAAATTGTATTTTATTCCTTTGTAGTTTTATAAATTGGTTATGGATGATTTTATAATTTGATATAGGTGGCTAATTATATTATACCTACATGTACTATAATGATATTAGTTTTGAATTTTATGAATATTTAAATAGGTTTATAAGTTTCGAAGCCAACTGAAGGGAAGATGTTTATCTCCGAAATTTATATTGGTCTTCAGTAAGAGTAATAACGGTTCCAAACCAAAAACAGTTGCTAAATCTTTTACTTTTGTTCCTGATGATTCTGCAAGAGTATGTATGGTTCATATACTTATAATAATCTTTCTCTTAATTTGATTATCATGATAATTTATTTCTATTTTTATTTAAGGTTCGGAAATTATTTGCATGGTACAACAAGAAAAGTGAACCCAAGTTAATAAGTGAACTAAATAGAGGAGATTATGCTAATATTGTTTGTCAAGTGAGTTTTTACATAATTTCATCTTTGAAATTTATCAAAAATATTAATTTTAAAATGTAACGTATTTTACATTTTAATTATGTGTTTCTAATAATTATGCTTAGACGTGTTAAAATTTTATTGTTTGAGATTTTATGAAAAATTTGTATCTTGTTTCCATGCACTTTTATTCATTTTATTGTATTGACACCAAAAAGACAAGAACAATCTGAATAATTTTTACAAATCTGATATTAACTGGATGAGATTACAAGGAGTTTAAATTACTAAAAAAGAATTAAGTTATGATGATAAAAAAAGTGTGTGTGCTTTTGACCACACGATAGAAGTGATAACTTCAAATTTTATAATGTTATTGCAGGGTTTAGTTAGGTGAATAAAAAACAAGGAGATGTGTTAGTATTGTCCTATAAAATTATTTATTCATATGGCTGTACTCAAAAAGTAATATTTTTGTGCGAAATATACAATCATATTTGGGAATTAATTGTATTCTAAGAAGGAAACAATAGGTTTATGGTAGCTGAAATAGGTTATAAATCCTTTTGATTCAAAATTTTATTTAAATATCTATAAAAAAAAACTCCGTCAAGTGTTGCTCCATACTTCTTCATGCTTCATTTGGATCATTTGATGTAATTACTTCATTTAGATCATTTGACATAATTAAATTGAATTTTGATTTTAAAAAATCAACTAAAGGTTTTGATTTGTCATTTGAAAACTCTACTTTAATATTCCCGCTTAAAATCATAGGTAATTTGCTCAGAAGACCCGATTCGGCTTTGTGAATTTTGGTTGTAATTTAACAATATTTAATTCTATCCATGGATTAATTTAAGCAAAGGGATAGATAGTATGATAGGTAGTTGATTGGGAAGAGAGGAATCTAGGTCAAAACCTTTAAAAAGGGATTTAATCAGAATATTTATATCACATAATCTCTGACTTATACTAGCTCTTTTGTCATTGTATGGGAGTTTTGTACAAATATATTCGGTACTGCTATAAAGAAAGTCTTAGTTATAAAAGTATTAAAATATTGAAAGTCTTAATTGAAATTTATCAAACATAAATCGTGTTTAAACTTAACGCACGAAAATCTGCAACATCAATTACTATGCTCAAATGCACATGCATTGAGATCGACTTGCAAAAACTAAGTGAAAGAGTTGAGAAACAGATATCTCACTAATTAAATAAATTAAACATTATTTGACCATTGCATTATTATTATTATTATACTACCTATGTTTGTATACATGGAAAACAATAATAATATATCAGTCTGTTTTAAATTTTCACTCCAACAAATGTTTGTAATGGATCCAAATGTAATATAAAGATATATATTTTTATAAGCAGCTTGCGGGATTGTAAAGTTTTTCCGAAGTAGCCACCCGTGCCCTAGAAAAAGGTGAGGTGGGGGAGCCCCACTTAGATCGAAGCTAGGAACTTTACTTTTACTTTTATTGGTGAGGAGTAAAAACTACCGGTTTCAGAGTGGCAAGGGGAAACGTTTCTCCTTTCCTTTTTAGGGGTATGTATGTCCGAATAAAGACGAAAAAAGCCGAATGGGCATTACATTCCCGAGCATGACGTTCATTGAAGTTCACTCTCCGGCAAATCGCGCCAATCGAAGTTATCACTTCAAAAAATTAATTAGAATTTTCTCATAATGTATGCAATTTTTTTATGAATCTTATGTCTTAAAAAGAATTTCCCAATTTTTTGGAAGCATCGTTATAGTTTGGTATGAAAAATTCCAATTTAAAGCTAAATAACTAAATGGAATACCCTTAATTAAAGTTATTATTTTTATTGTAGCATGGACAAAATTGATATCACTCCTAATGGTATAACAAGAACTTAATCATTGATACTAGTTGATTAATTTAAATTAACATATTTAATTAGCATCTAAAAAGAGTTCATTACTGATACCTTTTTTCCCAAAGTAACATCTTTCACTGTAAAATAGGCCTACATTTCACAGTTTATAAAATTATGTTTAAAAGTTTCAGCAGTAGTTTTTTTTTTATTAAATGTCACAAACATTTAATTTTTTCCCAATTTCAATAAAATAATAGTTTGTTTAAATGGATTCCCATGGTATAAAGCTCCTAAATTTAAAATGTCATACAGTTCCTTGCAATTGATCAAAAAATATTCAAAATTTCCTATTGCTCAGAACATCCTTGAGGCCTGGCCAATATATCAGCACATAATATTATATGATAAAATAAAAGAAATTTCTCCTGAAATAGGAAAGAAAGTAGCAGAGAAGAGGTATCAAGTGTCAGGATGTAAACATTAAGTTTTCTTGTTCTTTTATATATGTTTATTATAATGTATTAATTGAAATAATCTTACATTTTTCTGAATATTGATTATTTTTTGCAGCCCACCTAAAGTTAAACCTTGTTTGTTTGGCTCAAGTTAATGTTTGAGTTTGACACCCTTTCTGTAGAACGTTAAGGATTATATCGTGTTGTAGCTTATAATACTAAATTATTGATTCATCATGATTTATTATTATGCTATTTAGAAAATTAATTCATTATCATGTAGTTTCCTCTGAACAGTGATATGTTATGCAGATATGGTAAAAATTACTGAAGTTATTAAATTCTCTATTTTATTACTACAATACATTTTCAATAAAAGCATATGCCTCTTTCGTACATTTATGTTCTTTTATACAAAAGAAATATTAATAGATTAATGATTACTTTTAAACTTACTTTATATATATATATATAAATCTTTTAAAGTGATCTTTGTAAAATATAATCTATTAAAATTACATTTTTGTTTTAAGTAACAAAAATAAAAATTCCTTATGAATACTTAAGGTAGTTTAAAGTACAAATAAATTTTTTCCTTTTTATTTTTTAAATATGAATTTTACATTTATTTGTTTAGCAGCTAATTTTCATTCATAAAAAAATAAATTAACTTTATCATAATGTTGAATACTAAATTAGCTTTTTTTATCCCTTTAGATTATAGGTGTATATTGTGCGAAAAAAACTGAGGCTGTCATATTAAAAATATGGGATGGAACAAAGACAAATCAGTATGTATTACTTTATCTCCAAGCTCAGGAAATGAAATAATGAGAGTATTTTTATATAATTTACTTGATGATAATGATCAACATTGATAAAAAAAATTTAAAGAAAATTTGTATGTGATGTTTATATTCCAAAGGAGAAATATTTCTTGTTTATCTGAAAACTATTTTTGGAAGAATCATTTATATCTTTTGTTATGAAAAGAATGTTTCAAATATTTTATTATTCAAAAATTTCCAAATTTTTTTTTTTTTTTTTTTTTTTTTTATTAAGAAATTTCAGTGAAATGTTAATTGTGGCTGTTATTATTTTTTTAAATTAATTATTGCATAATTAACAGAAAATTTTATTTTACTCCTAATCTTTTCTGTTAGCTCTGAAGGTTTTTTTTTTTAAACCAAATTTTACTGTTTTATGAATATTCTGTTTTCAACTGAATATTAATTTTTAAATTAAATTTTAAAAACTTGTTTTTCATTTTATGCATGCAATTGCTGGCATTTGTATAAATTAGTTTATTTACTATTTCAATCTAAAATATTAGAAATATGTTAGTATTTTTTATTTGCTGCTTAACTATGATATTTTGTATAGGTTGGAAAGCACTCATTGGGGCCTTAAAGATGAAATACTTGATGAAAAACTTTTTATCGTTGCCAAAAATTATTATGTAATTTTATCTGTTTATGGTCAACATATTTCAACTGCTGCAGAATTAAGGGTTTGTTTCTTCTTTTGTAATCAGTTGTGTTTTTTTTTTCACTTTCCATGTTTTAATATTTAACTTTAGCAATTACAGTCAGACCTCTATTTAACAAAGTCGCTAAATCCCGAAAAAAGCTCATGATGTGAAGAATTTGTTAAAAAGATATGCATCTTTTATATTCTTTGCTCAAAGAAAAAGTTCATAAAACAAAAGAATTAGCAAAATAGAGGTTCGACTGTATCATATCTTTAAAAACTCATTACTTTTTCTTTCCTAATTATACTGATTTCAGTGAAGATGTGTGTTATAAATTTAATTTATTATCATATTTAATATAATTTTGATCTTCCCAGATATTTTTCTTGAAAAGAAAACTTTAATTGTTGAATTGTGATTTTACTGTATATTATGTTATTTTTGTTATTATACTGTTTCTGTTATACTGAATCCCCTTTAATTAAAAAATATGAAAATGTCTCCTTAGTAAAAAATGTTCCACCATAATCATTTTTTTTTTAATCAAATAAATTACTTTAATCTAAAGCAGTTTTACTGGTGTTTTTATTTTATATTGTGATTGAGAGAATTTTACATGATCTTTGTGTGTAACATCAATAAAACTTCAGTAAAATTGTTTGAAAAATCAAATTTCATTCCCCCTCCCTCACGCTTTGTTAGAATTCATTTGCTACATATGGCTAATTTATTATATGTTTATCTTTTGTAAGCAGGTGTGGAATTAGGCTTGTGCCTTAGAATTTCATTAAATGTTTTAATATTTATATATATTTATAAATCCTAAAGAATTTTTTTTTAAATAGCTTGTGAGATCATTGCCATGGAGAATTTTAAAAAAAAAAAATTACTTATTAAGATATAACTTTATGTTTAATTCTTTAAGATTTTTTTTAAAAAGCAGGATTAGTAATATTGAACAGAATGAGACGGGTTCTTTATTTTTTTGTATACAATATGCCATAAAAATAAAATTTGTTATAAATTGTGTTTTTGTAAAATTTTTATTGCATAAAAAATAAATGACAATATACTCACATGTGAAAAATGATTAAATAATTACTATGTATTTTATTGCTATCAATAAAGTTTGTAAGCTAATAAAGAGAAGATAATAAAATGTAGAAATATTTTTAGCCAGGGCAGTTTATTGAAGTTCGTGATGCTCATCTATATAGTCCTTTGTCGAATCCAGATGAAAGTAAGCTATGCTTGCATACTGGAACAAAAGAAGGAAGAGGCATTGAAGTTTTAAATGACACTGATACTCGAGTAATAAAGTTGAAAGAGTAAGATTTGTTAGAGCAAGAAGAAATATTTTAGTGATTTTTTTTTTTTGCTGTTGAAATAATTACTTAGTTTGAATAGTTTACTTGGGAAAAAAGTGTTAATTTTTATATATATTTATCTTTATGATTTTGTTTTGTAATATTTTATAAATTTAAGTATATTTTTATATATTTGAAATCAAAATACTGATGAATTTTAAAGATAATATTAAATGTTATTCAGTAATGAGTAGCATTACTTACATTTAAAAATTTGAAAGGTTTGAATTAAATAATACATATAGCTTGATTAGTATCACTTTAAAATAATTGTTTAATGTAGGAAATTGCACCTTTTTATGTATTTTATGCTTTCAGTTATCTTAGAAATTTTAAATAAATTAATCATTACATAAAATTGAATTTGGTTTATATTTACTACTACATTTAAAAGAGATGTGTGATTGTTACAGAGTTATATTCTATTCATTCTTTTTCTATTACTTTTAAATAACAGTAGATTTTTATCTATATGCAACAAAATTGCAAAAACTATGAATTTATTTTTATCTATAAAATAAATTGACTAATCATTGTTATGAATAACTGAAATTTAACTAAATAAATATTATATTAAAAATTTCTTTGCAATAGAGAGCAAATATTTTGTGCAAACATTATTTATTAAAAATTTTCTTAAAATAGCATGTTAAGCTGTTAATTTCCTCTTTTTTTTTTTTAAATCTAATTTTAGACGTATAGAAAAGATTATTATTGATGTGATGGAATGTGGAAATCAAACTGATGATTTACTAAGTCAAAATAACAGTATCTTTTTAAATTGTGGTATGTATGCTTTAAATATATATTTTTTAAATTTCTTGGTTTTTATTAAAGCAGCACATACAACTATAATTTAATTTCTTAATTCATATTTTAATGTAGTACCATACTGAATTTTACCACATTAAAATAACTGTTACATTGATCCACTTAAATAGGATATTAGTATATTTGGTTATGTTCTTTGTTAAAAAATAAAAGTATTTTTTTCTCGAATTGTTTATTTTGAACTATTATGATAATTTTTTTTAAGCGCTTACTAGCTAAAAAATAACTAAAAAATATTTTTATTTTATATTGCAAAGTAATTGGTAAATTTTTAGTACACCTAGTAAAAATTTATCTAATTTGTATATTGAGAGAAGTTTCATCAATAAAAATTGTATTTAATTTTGTAGATATTTCTGCTTATTCTTCAAGTCAGAGATCTACAAGAAATAATGTGGATAATGCAAGTATGGTTTATTGTTATTTAGTTTTATTTCTGTAATTATGTTCCTTCATGTTACATTATTAAAATCAACGTAATTCTTTTCATTAATATTTTTGAGCCAGAGCTTTTGTTTCTATTCTTTTAATTTTGTATTTCTTGACATTTTATTAATTAAATGTTCTTATAAGCTATTTTATCCATTATTTGCTATTTGACTGTCTTTTTGAATATTAAACACGCCTTTCTTTTTTTAAAAAAAAAAAAAAAAAAACTTTTTAGCTGTTGAAGCATTAAATAGACCATTAAGCTCAAAAGAAGATGCAATACCTCCTGAAAACACAGGTTAATATGAAATATTTTTCTTTATTTTAGTTTTATGATTAGTTTTATATCTATGTAAAAATATTGTTTCTATTTTTAATTTTCTTTTTCTATTTCATATACTTTTATAATTTTTGTAAAATGTCTTGATTTAAAGAAATTTGGAAGTTTAAATTTATTACATTGAAATAATGATCATATTTAGAATTTAGTTTACTTGTGCAATGAAATCCTTATTCTGTATTTATTTCTCATCATTTAACAAAAATTACTGTGTCTCACCTGCTTTTGAATTTAGTTATTCACTTAAGAATCATTTTAAGTAAATATATTTCTATTGTTGTTATATGTATAATCTTGAATTAATTTTATGTAAGATATTTTAAAGCTTAGAAAAAATATATATTTGCAGATGTGGTTATTTAGATCAGGGATGGCTAGCCTAAATGACATTGCGAGCCACTTCGGAAAAACATTATAGTCTTGCGGGCCGCACACAAAAATATGTACCTTTATATCAGATTTGGAAACAAAAATACATTTATTGGAGTGAAAATTTAAAACAGAATGAATTATTATTATTGTTTTCATTATTTTTCATGTATACAGACATAAATAATATTTATATAATACAATAATGCAATGATCAAATAATGTTTAAAATATTACAGTTGTTATTTTCTTGAAAATTATGGTGTTCCTTTTGAATTGATCTTTCGTTACTCATTGTTTAAATTTGATTCTGCTGTCATTCGCATACTATTAAGTATACATTGCCCTTTCTCTTAACTGTCCTGAATAATTTTTTTAAACTTTATAAAACATCTCTGACTGCCTCTTGCTTTTTGGTCACTCCAAACAGAAAAGAAGGAGAAATGAAAATCGGACACACAAAGAATCACATACCATCCATAGTAAAGGATATGCATAATGCAATTCGGAATTTATTAAAAAAAGTATTTTATTATAGTAAAATCAAGTGTAACTGTTTAATAAAAAATTAATCTATTTTAATCTAGAGGATATTTCTATTATCAAAAAGGATTTATTTTAAAGCAAGAAAAGGTAACAGGCAGATACATAGTAGATTTATATATATGTATACATTTCCCCTCAAGTAAAGTTCAAAATGAAAAACTTTAAAAACCTGATATTTAAAAATTTTTTAAAAAGAGTTGGTGGGCCGCATCTTACGTACTGGCGGGCCACATGCGGACTGCGTGTTGGAGACCCCTAATTTAGATCAAAATATAGATTAAGAAAGCACTAAAAAATTATTCTTGATTGCTGTAATGGGATTTATATATTTTTTAAATTTTTTTATACTGTTTCAGTGCTTTCAGTTTTGGAAGCTTCTGTGAAGCCTGGTCAAAGCACTCAAGAATTTGGTGGCAAGTATTTTTGTTTAACTCGAATTTCATATTCTTTCTCATTTCCAAATCCAGTTTTAAAAAGTAACCAGATGTTTTTTACAAAGCTTTTAATTTATATATTTTATTTTTGAAGGAACTCAAAGAGAAGTAGAAGTGATGGACATTGAAAATGATGAAATGTCAGCTCCTACTCAACAAGGTAAAACTGCATTTTTAAAAAACATATTTGGGGGTACTTTTCCATTAGTCTGGTACTAGTCAGAAATAAATGATTGTGTAATAAAAGACTACCAAATATTGTACATTGTAATTTTGATCTTTCAATTTTCATTTATCTTTTGGCAACTGAAAAAACAATGAGAAGAAAATGTTGGACTAGTCCTTTTGCCTTTCTTGGGTATTTGGTGTTTTATGATGCAAAACATTTTCTTAACCTTTATCTCAATTCCTGATCTCTATACCAAGACATGATTTTTGTAATATAAGAAATCATGGATTACACTATTATTTTTTCAGATTGGGTTAAGCATTCAGTTAGAATTGGTAAAGGCTGATTATGAACACCTTATCACTCACAATCAATTACAGTTTCAAAGATTCTGACATTGAATATCATAACTAAAATGTAAAATGCCACACTAAATGTCAGTGGGGTTCGACTTCTAGTGATAAGTGCTGTGTCCCTTATACCCTAAAACTAAAACATTTTCAGCAGTTCTGAAAGATTTTACAATTTTATGCCAACTTTTTAGAATTTTGTCTTTCCTCTTTTTTTTAGTACATTTATATGCAAGATAGATAAAATTGCTTCAGTATTATATGCTCTTGAACTTTCTCTTTTCATGTTTTGCCTTTTGAACAACACTTTTTTCATATTTTAATTCCTGGCTGTGAATAATGATATACTAACGGAAAAATACCTATTTATGCTACACGAATACCTATTTATGCTTTCTTCATCTAAGAGTTTAGTATTTAATTTTTACCACTATAAAAAAGAATAAATATTCATTAATATAACATGTTCTTCACACTTGTACAATATTTTACTGAATATATTCATTTGAGTCTACTCTTAATTTTTATTAATATAATTATTTTTAATATTACTTCACTTTTTTAAATGCAAGTTGGAGCATAACAGTATGAAAATATATATATATATTTCTCTCCTTTCTTTTTATTTGAAATTTTATTTATGATGCTTAAATCTTTCCTGAATAATCACTTAACTATGTCTACATATGCTTCTTAAATTAAAAAGTGCTGTGATATATGTACATATATATATATTTCTCATTGCACTTTGTTAACACATTTTAATTTTTGACAAGCATACATTTTGCTACAATATTTTCAGTTTTGTTGATAGACTTAATGATTAGTCATAGAACTTGTAACTACTTTTATTAATTAAATTTTTATTTCTTCCTTAATGTAATAATAATCACTTTCATTCCATCTAGATCCTATACTCAACAAAACACCTTTGGAGTATAGAATGTTTTTACACAATCCATGTAAGTTTTTCCCATTTAAATTAGTTCATCGGTTTATGTTATTGCTTTTTATACCATTGTCTTTTCACATATTTTGTATAATTCTGTCACTTAAAATGTTATGTTATATTATAAGCTATTTTTAATATTATGTTGATAACTTCATAAATTTCATTGCTTAGCAAGCCAAGAAAAACCCAGTTTTCCTCCTTTTATTAGTGAAACTCAAGCAGAATGGTGGAAATCAATACCTTCTATTTCAGGTGAGTTATAAGTTGAATGTCATTAATGAAAAGTTACAGCAGTTTTAAAGATTTTTATAGTATTAGTTATATTCTCACTGTTTCATGTATATTGAAAATATATTTTCTATGATTTTAATATAGGGTTTTTTCTTCCTCAATTTACTGTTAATTAATTTTAAACAGATTCAATGTAATTATTTTGTACATTTTCCATTTTATCATGTTAAAATTTAATTAACTGCAGATTAATGCAGCCAGTAACTACCTATTCTGTATTAAATTATTCTTTTTCCCTCTGTGGAGTTAATTAAATTGTTATTGATAATCACTAATTTGTATGTTTTTTGAAAATAAGTCTTCCATTAGTTTCAGTTTTAGTAAACACTGAATATATTAATATATTCTCATAAAACCAAAATCACAATACTTTTTAAGCTGTATATTTTTCTTACATTCTGAATGCAAGTCTTGACAGCTTAAATGTAAAGCTAGCTTTACAATTAATTATGTATAATTCTAAAATCAATGTTGTAATTTCATAGAAATGGGCACCTTTTGTAACCAGTTATGCAAAATATTTATGCTTCTACATTTTTATTTCTCAAAGTTGTGTGATTTCTGAAACACCATTAATTGGTTATTCATTTATTATGATTTTCTTTTGCTGGCAAAAGTCTAAATGTCATTTCTTTATAAAGTAAACTTTATAGTTTATTTAAGAAATTGCTTTCACTTTTAAAATTTATTAATTTTATTTTTCTTTATTATTATATTTACATTCAGCGTCACCTTAAAAGGCATATTTGTGTTACAAATTCTATTTTCCTTTTATGTGTTCCTTTCTATTGCCTAAAAAGAACTGAAGAATGTTTTGATGTAACTTTTCATTGAAAATAGCATTTTTCTAGACAGTTATTATTGTTTCCATGCTAACTATTGTTTAAAGATAACTTTAGAAATGATTCATAAATGTTTTACATTTTTTTTTAGAAACAGATCACTCAGAAATAATACCCTCATCCTTATCTGAAATAGTTCAACATGATGTTCCTTATAAGTTTAGAGTTTTTTGTGCTGTCTTATCTTATAAGCCCAATGCTAAATCTTTAAATGAGATTATACATCTTTGTTGTCCTGAATGTTTATATATGTGAGTGTTTAATTTTTATTTATATATTTTACATTTTTATCATTAAATCTAAGGTTCAATAATTTGCTTTTTGATGATTGTTTTTCCTCTTGATCTCTTGGACAGATCCTGATAGATAGAATTTTGTATACTAAACACTTTTATTAATATACTTAAATTATTTATATGTAGAACTAAAGATGCTATGCCAGATTTTGATCCGTTTGAACAACGTGATGGGATTTTTTATTTTTACTGTCCGGAGTGCAGTACTAGAAAAGGTTAGTATTGAATTGTATTCCAACTGTTAATATTTGTAGTTTTATATTTATTTATAAATCAATTATATTGTTTTTTTCCTTGATTTTTTTTTATAGCCGATAAGAAATATTGGCCAGTGTTGAAATATACTTTTTTACTTTCTTTTGAATTACATGATGGAACTGGTCCTTCAAGCCTGGAAGCACATTTATGGGGTGAAAATGCAGTAAGGCTATATTTAAAATCTCTCTCTCTGCCGTTTTCTATAAAATATTGTTTATTATATTTGTATGTAGTATTCTGCTTTATACAATTGCTTAAAACTTTTATTTTTGAAGTTTCTGGAATGGGATAGATCATTGTTTTCAAAATTTTGATCTGTGCTGTTTGGATCCCCCACTCCCTCCTTTCTAGGATCTAATGAAAAAAAAATGTAAACATATTCCAAAGTTTGCTAGTTAATATTCCAAAATTATTCATCTTTCACATATGCTAATTTTCGTCAAAATTGTTAGAAATAAGTATTCCCTCTTGAATGAAACCATCATCAGAGTTTGTCCCATCTTAATTTTTCATGTTGCAATTTTCATCGCTTAATGAAGGGAAAAAAAGATTGACAATTGGGGTATAGTATTATTTTGAAAATTTCAATAAATAAAAATTTTATTATTGTATCAAAGAATCCTTAAAATTATTCCTTTTGATATATTTATAAGATTAAAATGTGTTTAGCTTCAGTTATTGGATTGTAAGTCAAGATTATTATGTGTTAATCATATAAAGTGTATTGTAATAAGTAAATAATTATTTTGTAGATTTACTTAGTGCAGTCTTCTACTGGAGTCCATAGAATCTTCCATAAGTCCATAAGAAAAATTATATTTCGTGGGTCCAAAATATGAACTAAGAGATTCTTAATTAAATAAACTTGTTATAGAAAAGTCTAGAAGTTACCTGTTAAAAAATGCTGATTTTTTTAAATTATGAGTTATGGGAAATTCGTGGGTTAAGAGTTTTCTTCTTTAATGCATGGGAAGAAAGCAATTATGTGCATAGAATATTCTTAAAAAGCAATCCCAATTATTGTGATTAATCAGTATCGTTGTGAAACTTATTGTTTGTTTCAAAACACACACACATATATATATAATTGTTCAAGTGAACTATGTTTCTCCATAAGTATCAATGAGCAGTGATGGTTTCCTGATGGAACAGAGATATTGCTAAACTTCCTTCAAAAAATAAAATAAAAATATATTAATTTACCGTCCATTTTCCAATTTTGTATTGTTCTTATTTTTCAGTTTAATTTTTTAATGTTCAACCTGAATATTGGAATATAATTGCACAAATTACAAATATGTTACTTATGTGTAGAGTCCACATATTTAAGTTTAGGACTCAGAAGACTCATAAAGAAAAAAAAATTAGAAACTTTGGTTTTAGTACTTAAATACAACGTACCATTTTTATTGGTATTATTATTTTTTTTTTTTTCAATTTATTATTATTTGCATTTATATATATATATTTTTAAAGATATACATTTTAACCATTTTGATTGTAGGTAAAATTTTTTAAAGATATTACTCCAGAACAAGCACTCAAAGATGCAGCAGCCTCTAATTCAATCTTTCAAATGTTGTGGAGTATTTGTCCCAATTGCAGACCTTTTGATGCTACAGAAAATAGAGAAAATAATTTTTCTGCATATCCAGTATTAAATTGTTGTGTATTATCTTATACTACTCCCGGTGGAACATTTTACCAAATATTTGACACAAGATTACTCTAGATAGCAATTATTGTATATATATTAAATAAAGCTGTAAAATATTTTAATAAATTTTATTTTTTTTTAAGTTAGTATGTGATATTAATGCATTACTCTTAAAATTCTCCATCTCTATAGATTGACATGTACATACAGAGGGAAGATGTTTATGTATCTTGCATAAAAAGTTTTATTCGTAGTTAATCTTTTATACATTTGTTTCATATTAATTGTAAACTGAAAATATTTCTTTTGATTATTGAACAGTATTCAAAAATAAACACTATAGAGCGTGGAAACTATGATTCCATGTATATACTCTGTAAAAAATATAGAAGAATTAAAGTAGGGCATGATAGGTGATTTATAATACTTATTACATTTGTAGGGAGAAAACATTATTAGTATACATTATAGTCTCACATATTTTAATAGCCTTAATTCTTGTTTGAAAAACACTGAAATAGCTACAGTTTTTTGTTTGTTTTTAAATTGGATTCTACAATTTTTTTACAATTTTCGGTACTTATGTATTATTGCAACAATTGCCAACATTCAAGATAACTCGCCAGGCTGGTATGTGTCATATGCGATGAATTGGCAATCATGTGCTTCATATCATATAATGTTGCCAATAGGTTGCGATAATATGTAAGTACCCAATTTTCTGATCTGCAATAAAAATAATTTATTGATACTCTAAAAAAGCTGTTTTAAAATTTGTACATTCATTTTTCATAGAAAACCAATGTTATGTGAATTTCTTATGTTTCAGCCATTGTTTGTAACTTTACATCCCCGTATATTTGATGTTGATATCTTATTTTAAAGATGAAAATTGTACTTTGACATCAGAATCTAATTTTCCTTTTTTATCATTGAAGTGCTCTTTGGCTATTTTTATATTTTTTTATTTTCCTTATATTGTTTTCTGCATAATGCATGTAGTTTTCAGTTCTTAAGCTCTAATCAAAGATCAGCATAAAATAAAATTTTGAGTTATAGTCTGCAAGACACTGTCTTCTCATTGAGACTGATAATTTGACTCTGAAAGTTTGTGTTGGAAACCTAATTATCCTGTAACCATTTTGATCATCTGAAAAATTCTGTTAATTTTTAAATGTTTGAGTTAAATTTTCTTACAATAGCATGAATTTGACAAATACCTGTTGGTAGAACAGACATTGTCATGTAGGGGAAAAAAGTGGATTTTTTTAAAAAAAATTAATATATAAAAATCTTTTTTTTAGAACACTAATAATTAATTTTAGGGGTTATATGAGCAAAACTTTTCTCAAGATAGCGAATTTGAAAGATATTATATTGAAGATTTATATTTTAAATATATATGTCTTCAGGCTTGTTGTACATAAAGTTTCTGTTAAAATATTTTTATTTACTCTGAGAATTTTTTCTAATATTGCTGACATAACCATCTGATAGTGTGCCTGCATTAAAGAATTCTTCAAAAAATAGAGAGAGAGATCAAATTGCTTAAAGCTATGAATTAATTATACATATACTTATCTATGTTAATCTTGATAAACTCAGTAACTGCTGTTGTAATCAATAAATTTGAGAGGTAGGAAGCAAATATTATCAGTGTCATCTTACTTATAGTAAATAAAATCTAATGATTACAAATTTTTTTTAAAAAATTGGTCCTACAAGATTATTTTTCTTGTGGATTAAGGTATGATATTAAGTAGAAATATATAAAAATATATATGTAATTAATTTATTTGCTGATATTTCAATTTTGTATACATTTAAGGCTCTTTTCTAATAGCTGTTTTTATTTCTAGAACATATTAATCTATTTACTTTCTGATTTCTTTCTACAATTCTGCTCTTATACATTTCATTGGTTTTAGAGTACTATTATATTTATTCAAATACAATAAAAATGCATCCAAAAGAATAAAAAAGGCAAATGTATATATATATGTGCACACATATACAAATAAAAATTTTACTATTAAAAATCTTAATAAAAATTTTTTTTAACTCTACAATTTCCTAGACTGCTTTAAATGTTTTTAAAATTGCATTAAACAGTGCAAGTTTTTCTTTTTTGGAAAAAGAGTTTATCCTCAGCCTTTTATATACATCATGAAATAAAAATCGTTTGCAAAAATTGTTCCTGTTTCTCTTATCATCCCTTTTTATTATTTCTTTATCATCCCAAGATTTTTATTGGAAATTCAACTTTTTTTAAAATCCATTGTAAAATCCATTTCTGAAGATGTTTCAATAGAATTAATTTTCTTGTTTAATTTTTCAATATCAATCAAAATATGTGATTCTGGGTTTTATAATAACACTTTTGTCCTTATAAAATTTTTTTTTAATTTAAAAATTTGTTCGATTTTTAGCCCAAAATAAGATTATTTATTAAAAATTTTATTACAGGATATGGAAAATCACCAAAAGAATATAAAACATTTTTTAAAAAATTATTTTCAGGAATTTGCAATTAGATAGTTGTATTTTCAAAATATAAATATTCCAAACCTTAAAATAATATAAAGTATTTGGAAAGGCTGTGCTTTAAAAGTTATTGAATGAGGTGTGTGTACAATGCATTTTGTATGCAAGAAGAAACACTTGTAAATTTGCCATTAATAGTAAAAATAAATTACAAGTATTAAAAAAATAATATCCAGTTTGAATTGGTGTAGTTTCCAATTCCTACATTTAGTAATCATTTGCTAATTTTTTTAATAAATGGAGACATTTTTTTTATTCAAATTAGATCACTGTAATTGGATTAATTTTCCTTTTAAATTAGAAGTGAGAAATCTTTACAATGATCATTGCATTTTTTAATATTGGATTATTAATATAACATTTTTTTCTATTGGATTTTAATAAAAAATATCGATAAAACTTGAAAACATCTTATAGAATTGAATATTTGTAGGAATTTGGGAATGTTACACTGTGGATTATTAAACTCTTTTTATGAAGCAGAGATATAAGAAACAAAAATGCACATTTAATTTGTGTGAAAAATTTTTAAAAATTCAAATTTACATTTGAATGTTTATGCCTTACAAAGATGTCTAAAATATTTTTATTCAATCAATGCAGAAAAATCTCATTTTAACTTAAAGCGTCTGTAGTAGTGACTATAAAGCAAAAGAAATAAGATACTAATAGCTCTTCTAAAACAATAGAAGACCTTTAAAATTAAGTATGCATATCAAAACAAAATGTTTTATATATATATATACTTTTAAATCTTAATCATATTCTTCTCAAAATTGACTTAGTAATCCATTTAAAAATTGTGCCTCTTTGAAAAAAGGTTCTTTTTCCCCCCAAAGAAATAAACAGAAATTGCATATTTTAGAGGAAGATTTTTTTTAAAAAAAAAAAAATCAGAAATAGAGATAGAAAATTTTGAAAATCAGTCTTATTTAACTAAAAGGCCTTGGTAGTCGAATGGTCACAGTCGCGAATTAATAAAGGGTGTGTGTTGAGTCCTAATGCCGCATAGAGGGCTGATGCATGTTAAATCCTCACGTTGGGCGATGTGGAAGTTTGAAAAGAAGGATACCAGCTGAAATGCCGTCTTACTCAATTGATCTTGATACAAAACTACGAGAGTTCATTGCAAGTAGTCTTTATGTTGCTTCGAAGTACGACACAAAAAAATCATTCAATTCATATCATAACTGAATAGTCCGTGAAATGTTATTTTTATCAAACTTATATGTGCTTGCTTCTCTTATTCTAGTTAAATCGGCTTTTTCCAAATTGTTCTGTAACTAAAGCATTATTATTATTCAGAATAATGTGTTGGGGCTGTTCTCTGTTTTCTAATCCTCAGCGGAAAATATACAATCATTACATTCACAAAAAATATTTCTAAGGTAAAATTTAATTAAATGGGGAATATTGCAAGTAATTAATTTGAATCTTGAGAAAATAAATGCATTTTTCTGTTATCTGTAAAATCATTCAAAGTAAGGGGCTGTTTTGTTTCGATTCTTTTTGTGGGATAACGAAATAAATGCATATATTTTGCAGGGATATAGACTTTGAGAGCTCTTGAAATTATTAATTATCGGCATATTATAAATATTTATTATCGCTACCAAACTGTTCACAACGTACGAAATATTATTACAGTAAGAAAGGATGATAGTAAAATGAATGTGTTTCAAAACTCGGTCAACGGAACTTTAAAAAAAATCGAATGATATTTCGCTGTCAAAAGAAACAAAATTTCACAAGTTTTCAGTTTCTTAAAAAACTTTGTCACATCCAAATTCCATCAAAAACTAATATTTTTATAATTAACGCTTAAATAGATTTAAACACAAAAAAATGCTATCATATTTCTTACAAATCTTCGGTTAACTGTAACGTAAAAAATAGCGCCGATACGAGCGGCGCTCATGCCAATGCTAGAACATACTGATTTATTCAATTTGATTGGATATGACTTTCGCGTGGCAAACCGGTAACCCTGATAATTTTCGCGCCAAACGGTACGCTTTGTTCCGCTGAGTGAACTTCGCGATTCATTCAAAGAATGTAGAATTTTTTAATTTTTTATGCTTTATTTCCTGTCAGTAAAATAAAAAATGTATAAAGACTATCGAAACATTTATTTTGTTTTGATTTTCTGTAGAGCCACAAAATTATATAATTTCCGGTTCGAAAAATAATTGCAAACTCAGAATTATCTAACTGCAATGCGAAATCTAATAATTAAAACATTTTTTTGTATAAATTTGATTTTTTAGAAAATACTTCTTGTAAAGGCATTTTTATTAAGTATGTGCTCAAAAGTTTAGTTTTTTTAAATTTTTGTTTTGTTTTATTTTAAGTAAACTATTTACTATTTTTTGTAAGAAAATAATTTACTTGATAAAAACTAAAATTAAAAAGGAAATAACCTGTTATTTTTTTATAATGCAATAATTTTATGTCAATTTTTATATTTAATTTCATTGTTGTATGCATATCTTTCACTCCTATTCTTTTTTCCTGACACGATACCTTTCTAACCGTAAAAAAAACAAATTTTCGTCCAGAAAACAATTAAGTAAAGTAGCAAATATAATGATAATATGTGTAATAATTACCATCATTAATAATTGAACTTCGTATATATTTTATTAAAAATTATGGCATTGTCTTAAGCAAATTTATTAATGACATGAAATATAATTTTTTTTTACGATCCAATTTTATTAAATGATGGTATATAGATTGTTTATACAACATTATTAAAAAACTATGAAAAATTTGTAAATTATTTTCCTCTTATAACAAAAAGCATTCTTACACATATAAAAACTTTTTTTAATTTGATTTCAAATATTTTTTTCGGTTTAATTTTTTTATTAAGCCTTTAAAATTGAATTTTTTCCAGGCCAGTATTACTTTCATTTCGTCTATAATTTGAGGACAGAATTTAGGATGTACTATACAAGATGCCCAACAATTTGAGTAGCATATGTCTAGTCAAAATTGCACAATGGCTAAAAAAAGAAACATAATTATCAATAGTTTAACTTTTAAAAGCTACTGTTCGTCGGGTAGGAGTGAAAGGACTTGCAAGAAGGTTTTTGGTCCATTTAAGGTGGTGGTCTTCAAACCTTTTCGGCTCACAGAATCCGTAGAGCTCTATATATACATGTTATAAATATCTTTTATAAAGATAATTTATAAAAAGTATTGTAATTGTTATTAAAAAATTTTTATGTAAATTATTAATTTAATTTACCTTTTATTAATAATATTAATTTGTAATTCAAATGTCATATACCCATACATTATATTTAGTAACTGGGATATGTGCTTGCATTTTTTTACACAAACTGCCGAAGTCAAGTCTATTGAAATTATTTGCAGTTGTATCTCATTTGTTTCTAAATTTTATTTTTGCAGACACTCACGATGAGAAATATTTTTCACTTAAATACATTGTTCTGAAAAGCATTAAAATATTTATAGCTGTGGGAAAAATAACGCTTATACTGCAGGAATTAGCGACTTTAAATTTAAGAGTTGTCCGTAATAAAATTTGGATTTTAACATCAAATCTGTTGATATGTCAATAAGTTGTTCCTTCAGTTTTTTTTTTCTCACACAAATGTAAAAAAAAATACATTTCCCATTAGAAAACTATTAAGAAGTGCAAAACATAGCACACTGACGAGTATAAAATTTTTTCGTCAAACCAGGGACCGCGTAAGCAATAGAATATTCATAATCTAGTAGGTAGAACATATGAAAAAAAAAATGTTAGAATATTCTTTTATTATATATATACAGTGGCGC
>BMAV01024543.1:170415-202615 GCA_019973955.1 Trichonephila inaurata madagascariensis
TCATTACTCCCATCTTTTTAAGATCATATTTCTATTATTTTTTATTTAAGCAGATCACATTAAGTGTACTTATTTATTTTTGAACTTACGAGTTGTATTGATATTAAATATTCATGAGCAAGTGGATGTTTAGAAGTGGCATGTATGAAAAGTGTACTCAAAAAAGATTTGAACATGATTTTTCATATGTACACATGAGAACTGGATGGGTGTTTGGTGCAAGCATGCAGACAATCCTAATACAAATGCATGGTTTAATAACAGATTAAATTCAATTTTATGTATGATGAGATTTGAGAAATTTAAATTTTATCTTGACTTTTCAATTTCTAGCTTAACTGAAATGTATCCATCTTCATTTTATGGGGAAAAGAAACAATTTAACTTGTTGAAGGTTTCCTTTTTTTCCCTCTCCAAGTGGAATTTTTTTTTTTAATGAGAAAGTCTAAATGTTTCAACTATAACATAGTACTAGGCTTTAAAATAGAATAGTAATTTGATTTTTTTAAGTGTTGGTGACATATGAGGATTTAAAAATAAATCATATGCAGATACTTTCTAAGGCAGGGAAACCAGAAAATTGACTTCCAATTATTAAGGAGAGATGTTTTAATGGTCAAATAGATTTAAATGAATTCTTGAAAGAAAATATAACTATAGTACCGAATTTGCTGATCCCATAAATAGAAAGTGTTTATATGGTTGATTTACTTCAGGACAGCTTGTAAGAAGTTTTTCTTAATATAAATTGATATCAAAAGCATCTTTTGGCTTATTAATTGTAAATATAGTTGCTATTTTAGAAGTAATAAAGGTAGGGCAAAAACTTGAGTTTTATGGAAAAATTTATTTTATGTAATGTAATTTATAGGATCTGTGAAAGCCTTAGGTATCATGCTTATTTATTTGGATACATACAATGTGCACTGCTTTTAAGTACAGTCGAACCTCTATATAGCGAACTTTTTCCTGGAACCTTGAACATTTCACGATTTTCTTTGTTAACTAACCTCTCTATAGCGAAGTGCATTTGCTATTTAACGAACTTTTCCTTCTGTGATTCAATTTTTGTTCTCCCTTTTTTAAAAGTATTTCTAAAAAAATTTCAATTTATTCTCTTTAACACATTTTATAGTGGTCATAAATCTTGAACTTGGTTTTATTAGATCCTAACTCACTGACAGCAATAGAATTCTGGACGTTTCAACCAAGAAGTGCAATCTTTGCCCAGTTCACTAGAAATTTCTTCAATATCCTCTTTCACCCTTAGTGGAGTTGTCCCGTGTTCTAATTATAAAATGTTTGTGTAATATTACTTGTATGCTTTAAATTATAAAATGTCCTTAAAATTCATTAATTTTAGTATAAAATTATTTTCTTAATATTGAAAATACAGTGAATTCTCCGACATTCTTTTTTCTTGTTTCCCTTGCAGTTTTTCTTTCTTTTTTGATGGGTAAAATGTATAAAATAAACATATATTAATTTTAAAAAAGGTGTGAGTAATTACTGTTTTAATATAGTGTTTATGAATTTAAAATTTGTTGTATGTGGTTTATAAAGTATATTAAAAAATTGACCTCTATATAACAAATTCTCCATATATCGAATTTTTTTCCGGGATTTAGTGACTTCATTATGTAGAGGTCCGACTGTGTGTGTGGTAGAACATCTTATCCTCTCCAAAAAATACAAATTCAACTATATTTGTTTCATTGACAATTCCATAACTAGGGATAGAAGTATATAATAATTGATCTTAAAACTTGATCATTAACCATGTTTTGAATTCAAGAGCAGATTGTTTTTCTAGATGCTATTCATTTAGACCAAGGGCACTCAACCTTCCTTTCTGCCAGGCCACATACACATGACAGGTATTTCATACGGATAATGGAACAAACACTATAAGATCAACACGACATTGGACAAAGCAAAATTGATCAAAATATTAAAAATCATTTTTGGTTTTTATTTTAATACCATATTAACTTTTCAATCAAACATACACCTAAAAATATTTATTTTTATGCATTTTTTACTGAATTATGGATAATTTCTACTTCCTTTCATCTATGTCCAAGCCTCTTGCTTACATTATACTGTTAAAAAAACAAATTGATAACAAAATTGATATATTTGATTGCTTGATTGATAGAATTTCCCTTTAAATTTTTAGTAAATTGTTCTCCAGTAATTGAATTTCTTAGCGCAATGAGCCCTAATCAGGCCACCCAGAAAAGGTCGGTGGGCCACAGGTTGAGTATCACTGATTTAGACCATGGGTAGCCTACCTGCTGCCCACAAGTTACTTCTGTTTTTCAGTTGCAATAAGATTGACTTACAAAAACAAAGCGAGAGTTGAGAAACAAATATCTCAATAATTAAATAAATTAAATGTTATTTGATCATTGTATTATTATTATTAAAAAATGAAAATTACAATTCTGTTTTAAATTTTCACTCCAATGAATGTCTGTATGGATCTAAATCAATATAAAGAAAAATATTTTTATATGAGGCCCGCAGGATTATAATGTTTTCCGAAGTGGCCCGCAAGGTCATTTGGGTGGTCACCCCTGATTTTTACATTGACTGTCAAAGAATGCATCCTACTCTGATGAGTTGATAAATGCCATTCTCCAATGAGTGAAATAATCTTTGTTTTTATTTAATAATGCTTAATGTTGTAGAAAATTTCTATCAGTTCTTTGGCTATTGCATGCTGAATCATTCTGAGCCTTAAAATTTTCAAAGATTGCACAAAAAGGTGTTATTCTAGTTCTGAATATAACTCATCAGTGATAAACTTATGAGTGTTATTCTGGTGTGACATGAATTTGAATCTTGATATTTTCTACCTGTAATCAAAAAAATTCCTCTGTTTCCCTTCAAAAAAGAAACAGATTGAGTTGGTTCTGGATTTTTCAGTGGTAGTAGTTTTCAGTAGTTTCATTAGTCAAAGTATAAATGTTTATGCTGTAGAAAATTTTAGCAACTTTTCAATGCTCATGCTTTGAACAGAAAATTGTGCCATGTCTGTTAGTAAAATTTTAGTGGGTGTACTTGAAATATAAATGAAATGAAGGTTATAAAATGTATAATTCAATAATATGGGGTTATAAACATTTTTCTGTCCTGAGTTCTGTTGTTATGCTTTGTTTTACCAGGCAGACTCACAAGACACCAACAATTGCTTCAGAAGTAAATTGATGAAGCAGTTTCACTAAACTTCTGTAAAATAAGCTCATTGGTGTGGTGTGAAAGTTAGGTGAGAGGAAGTGACAGCTCAGGTGCCGTCCTTATTTCTTGACCATGGTTCAAAATTATGAGGTCCATTACCAATAGCCCTCAAGCAGCTTTATAGTGCAACAAAAATATCACTCGTTACTCTGTAAAATAAGAATAGTTTACCATTGTACAGAATTGGAACAATATTTGGAGGTGTTACATAAAAAGTTCTGTTTTTGATGCATAAAATTTTGAATTGTGTTAAAAAATTTTATTAGTCAAGAATTATCAATTAAATCTCTTCATTTAATGGGGGGCGATTTCGTTGATTGTAAAGAAGTTTCGTTATCTTAAGGTAGGATTAAATTGAATTCATATAGTGTTATAGGGTATACACAGTTATGTAAATGATAGAACACATAATTTTGAATCTATTTAGTGACAAGGATTATATTTGAGCAAGTATCTCATTTTCTAAAATATTAAATTTTGACAATTTAGAGGCCCTGCATCTATATACTGGTTACAATCGGGAATTAAGATTTAAAAGTTTGTGCCTCCAATATAATATTATGCTACAATGCTATTGAAATTTAGAAATAGTAACTTGGTTTTTTCACATTTAAAAATTTCTGATCGACTTAAGGGTTTCAGAGTGAAGTTTTAGAATTTCATAAATTTAGAATAATTTTTTTGATTAATTTTAAAGTGATAGGATCTTATATATAGCATGATGGATATAAAAATAACAGCATCCATAATAGAACCAAACATTTCATGTTAAAAAAACATATGGCGATGTATTAACGGTAATGTTTAATAAATTTATATATGAAGGGATATTTAATGATATTTTTATGTGTTGCAAATTGTACCTTTATAAAGTTAGATTTTTGTTTTAAAAAAGTTTGTGTAAATGATTGAATATTTGATTTAAAAAGTCACTTCTTTCAAATTTTGAATAATTAGAAAAGAAAATGATTTCATAAGAACACAGATTACTCAAGATTTCTAAAAAGTCATTTATTATATATTTTTTTCAAATTTCATGAGTTTTGTTAAAGGCTTTTTGTTGTATGATTTTTTAACTCTTTTTTTTAAAAAATAGTTTCTAATTTGTAAAACTTTTTAATTAACATTTTCAAAACATGTATTCAGATTGAAAAATTACATTCAAAAATTTTCACTCCATATCGGTGCGAAAAAATTTATCAGAAATCCGTTGTAGATAATACAATTATCGAATTCGCGGGGATTTTTTTGAACGAAAGGCGGGATTCACCAGACGCTGCGCATGCGTTTTGTTTGATAGCGTAGGTGTAGGTAGGCATTCTCTTCTCACGTGGGGTTAGCAACCCGAAATATAAAGAATAAAAACAGACAATATTCTGGCTATCGGAAAATTACATCCCCACGATTCAGGTGAGAAAAGTAGCAGTTTTTCAATACTAGGCAGGTTTCCTTGCCGAATGCGCATGCGCTTCTATGGTGTAGGTGTAGATAAGTTTCTACTGCATGATAAAAGGTAAAACATGGATACGTCAGAGGTTTTGCTTCGCTTGCGTCATCTGTCTTTTGGGTCCACTTCAACGATGCGTTGGCCGTCTGCTGGAGCAAGAAGTGCATTGCTCGAGAATTTTTTATTTCCCCCCTTAACTTACTAATATAGTCATTTTTAATTAAGTTTCGTCTCAAATTTTCCATTCGAGATCATTGATCCAGGTAAATAAAATAATTCTTAAAAATATAATGTTGTGTTTGTTTTCCCAAACCTGTGTTGCTATTTTCATTTTGTGTACCTCCACTCGCGGGCGTTTTAGATTGGTAGCGGCGGTAAAGCGCTTGTCACTCGCTTTGTTGTGGATGGGATCATTAAAATACAAAGACATGTTTTGTATAATTTGTAAAAGATCGACGTGCTTAGTTATTTTCTAAACCATTTTTCGCATTGCTATTTATTGGCGCAAAATTTTAACTGATGCTTATTGTAAAAAAATGAAATTGGCGAAATGTTTTAAGTTTGTATGCGTTTATTCTTTGTTTTGATATTTAAAGAATTGCCCATTTGATTGATTGTTTTAACTTACAAATTCTTTTGTATGGGCTTTTATGCTTATATAAATAGTCCATCAGAGGAAAAACAGCATTGTCTTATAACTTCATTTTTGTATGTTTTTCAAAAAAAAAAATTGAATAACATTAATAAATTTGAATCGGTAAGAATTACCCTCATGTGGGATATTGATTGCCTTAAAGATTAGATAAATTATAAATTTTGCTTTTTAAAAAGAATCATGTTTGTTGAAATGTATAAGAAAATCATTTGTTTTTATGTAGTCTTGTCAGAATTATAAATAAAAGTTATCCAGCTTTCAAAAAATATAAATGATTATTGTATACCATTATTGCTTGTGTTTTCTGAATCATCTGCATTTTTTTTTTTTTTTTTTTTCATTATTTTTCTTGCTGATAGTTGGAAAGTTAATGCATAACCTTTCTTTGGTAGTCTTGTTCATTATGATTTAATACTTTTTGTGATGTATATTCATTATAAGTTAGTTACCCTGGCGTAGCTAGTTCTGAGAGGGCCCAGTATCAAAATTCCTTCAGGGGCCCTTTTTCAGTTATAAGAACCCTGTTAGTTGGGACTTAAGTTACACATGTTGGGGCACTTGTAGTGTGGGGGGCCCTGTATCATTGACACAGCAGTAGCTGTGTCCCTGGTTAGTTATTTTTATATTGATTTTGTTCTATCATGAATATTAAAATTTTCATATGTTTTTGAACGTAACATTTTTCTCTGGCATATCTAAAGTGAGTTACTGTGGGAGAAAAAGAATTGAGTATTTATAATATCTTGTTTAAGGAAGCATAATTTTCAAAGCGATCATGTCAATTATTCAATACGATACTTAAGTTTTCAGGGGTAGCCTAGGGGTTATGTTCATGAACTCGAGTCTGCCATGTCACAAGTTCAAGCCTTAGTGCCACTGAAGATTTGCTATGTTGAGGGACTGTTGTAGCTCAAAATCCTCCCTTTGGCAGGTTGTGGTTTTTTGTAGTGGAGGGTGTTGGTTCAAGTGTCATCCTCACTGCTTGACCGGGATTCAAAATCACAAAGTCTGTTGCCAATTGCCCTCACATTGCTTTATAGTGCAGCATTAATGAACTCACTAAAATTATTGGGACCTTAAAGCCAAGCATGTCAACATGAAAAACATCCTAAATACAGCTTGATAATATCAGAAATAGAAGGCACTATTTTTAAATACTGTTAATAGTAGTTAGTTTGAATTCAAGGACTAATCAGAATGTTCTGTAATTTTGCTACAATGATGAAAATTTGTTATTTGCTGATCAGCAAAGAAAACCTAATAATATTTTTTAACAGAATTAAATTTTATCGTAACAGTATATTTGTCATAACCACAGCATGTCGATGTAAGTATAGGCAAGGAGAGTTCTGCTGGTTCTGATATATCATTGTCAACATATTGTTGGTCTTGTCATAATAGATAGATTCTCAAGCTTTTATGATTCCATTTACAGAAGTTTCTTACTTTATGATTTGAAGCTGGTAAAATTTCTTCTACATAATGACATTGCCAACAGATGGATTTTGCCCAGAAACAACTGGTGATTGGAACAGTTTAGTTGGCAACAAATCAGAAAATCAATTGCCAAAATCATATATAGCCACTAAATATCCATAACAAAATTTTGGAAGCATAGGTATATATTTGTTTAAATGTCAATTGAAAAGATAAAACTAATATTTTTCGGTTTAATTTTTATGGTCTGTTAGTACAAAAACTTGCATTAGTTGTAATTTGTTTGCTCACTTTTTTTATAATAGATTTAACTAATTGTTTTTATTTTTTAATTTGACTATCAAACTGTATCAAAATTTTAAAAAAACAGTCTCCCTCTGGTGTTGGAAGGGGGTTTGAGAAACACTGTAAATTGATTGTAAATATTGTGTGCAAAATGTGCTGTAAATTGTAAAGCTGGGTTTTTTAATTAACTTTTTGTATGCCTTAATTTAACTTTTGTTTTTATGAAAGTAGCATTAATGTTTTGAGCCAAAGTTGTATAATCGCTTGGGGGAAGAAGACTATCCTATACATGTAGGATAATTATCACAATTTTTATTCCTTCTTGATAATATTGTTAAGGACTCATTTTTATAACTAAATTGTTTTTTGGATTAATCAACGGTTGATTTGAATCTAAAAAAAAGAAAGATGTTCTCTATAAAATCGGGTTTTTTTTTTACACCAAAGTGCAGAAATGAAGAATACATTAAAAAAATTTTATTTCAAATCTTATTTGAACATCCAATAATTGAAGTATTTGGACAAAACTGTCCATGTTACTTTAAGCAAACACTTATCTGAGAAACATTGAATATTTATTTAGTTATGGTCTTTTAATGGAGCCTCTCCTAATAATTTTGTACTCTAAAACTTTTATTTTAGATACAAAATAGGTTTCTTGATTATTAAATTTTGGATTAAGGGATTTCAGTGTATAAAAAACCCCAAAATTAATCTTTGTATTCTATGTATTGGTTTACTTTTGAATAATAGGAAAATGACCTAAATATTTAAAATAGTAGAAAAATGTATCTAAAATATTTAATATCATAATTAAGAAGCTTTTAACAAAATCTGAAAATTTGGCTGATTTTATGATGAAGAATTAATTATATATATAATGGTTATAGAAAGACACAATTCTTATTGTAAAAAAATTAACTATGCAAATTAAATTTATCTGTTTCACAAAGTAAAAGCTATTAACAGTATAAGATATCTGTTTCTTTTTTGATTATTTTACATAAATAGCAGGAAGATATGTCAATTCATTGCTGGTTAATTCTAAGTATGTCTGACATTTTAATAGTAGGGACCTATGATATTTTTTAAATATTTTATTTGATCTGTGTTGAAATAAAACATTTTTTGTGTTGTGTGTTTGAATATTTTTAAAAATGTTAGCAATTTCAATGGGTTTTTATTTATTTTGCTATTTTGTTCCGTTTAAGCTATAAGGTATTTATCAAATTAAGCTTATAAGGTATTTATCAAATTAATTGGGGGGGCATAAATTAAGACTGATTTTGACATTTTCTTTTGTAAAGACATTTAGTCATTGGAAGAATTTTAAAAGATGTAAACTCAGTATATTTGTATAATATACTGGCACATATCAATCATTGCTTATCAGTTTAAAGTTTGTTACTAAAAGTATAATATATTTCAGTAATATCAAATCTAACTACTTAACCTTAAATTGTATAACTTCCCCATCCCTTTTTTTAAAAAAAAAATTGAGGAGGGGGGGGGGTAACTACGGCGGCAGAATACTTCCTGTGATTCTTTCAATTTATTATTAGAAAGAAGCAGCTATATTCAAAGTGCTACGTTTTTTAAGTAAGTTTGTGGGTTTTTGATTTTCCCTTTTTAATCATGTGTTTCAGGCATGTTTTTATTTTTTTAATATTTACTCTTGATGGATCCGAATGATGAGAAAACTCGGTGTTAATGAAATTCGAACGCGCGCGCGGTTAGTTTTTGCCTATTTTGAAATTTAACTAAATGAATCTGCAAAATATATTGCTATAAAAAAAATACCAATTAGTTTTATGAGTTTTCGATCTTGAATCATTTGTGATCATTCATGTGATACTATTTTAGAAAGTCCTTTTTTTAGAATACACACCGTAACGAATTCTTGATGTTCGATTTCGCATTTTCATTGGTTAACTGTTTGTCCTTCAACTATGACGTCGGGAAAATGCATTGATCGATGTACTATTGAAGCGTTAATTTTTGGTCTAAAAATCATTTGTCCACGTGTGACTAGAGCGTTCAACAGTATCCTCTGGGGATAAGCTGTCACTAACTTAGGGAATGAAACCCATGTTTACTCCTAGTTTATTCTTGAAAATATTTGATTAATTATAATTTTTTAAGTAGAAAAATCGTCAAATATATATATTTGAACAGGTTATTTAACTTAAATATTTGTATGTTTAAAATTTGAAAAATACCGCGTCTCAATCGCAACTGTTTACTTTTTTAAAAGTAACTTTCGGCATTAACTTACCTTTAATATGTTGCTAATTTTATCCAATATATTTTTCCTGAGGTAATTATTCGTTTCAAATTGAAGTATAAGCGTAAAAAAATCTGACACAAAGTGAGACTATCGAAATATCGTTATGTACCATCGTGTTGCTATGCACCGAAGTGTTTGAGTGATTCACGTTGCCATGGGAACAGCGTGTAGCTCTGTAGCTAGCGAGGGTAATGGTGGATTTGAAGAACCAGAAGAAATGGCTGCTGATGTTGTGGAACATCTGAGCGAAAATGGTTCGGTAGGTTTTAGTTACGGTATTGTTTTATGTGATATCTAGCTTTGTAATGTTTAGATTACCATTTTATTTTCACAATAGCACAATTATGATAACCCTTAAGACTTCAACGATTTAATGACAGTGGAGGGAGAAAAATTTTTTTTACTTGCGATTTTGAACTGTAATTTAAAAAGGCTTTTGAAGGATATGTAAAGTTTGATTCCTTCCGTTTTTTGTAAAATGACAAAGTCATTTTATATTATTGTGGAGAACAAATTTTTTTTTTTTTTTTTTTTTTAAAAAAAAAATTTTTATATAAAAAGGGTTTTTTTAAAAAAAAAAAAAAAAATTTTTTTTTACTGTATTATTGAATTTTAATCAAAACATTGTTTCAGAGAGTACAATTTTCATTAAGAAATAATTTTATTTCAAAGTAAAATGATATTTGTGGAAAAAAAAATAGCACTTGAAGCTTCAGTTGATGTAAAGAAATATTAATTTATTGAATCATTTTTTTTCATATGTAATAATTTCAATTGCAGTGCAATAAAATATTTTATTATTTAAAGGGTGAAATGGCACGGAATGGCTCTTCAAATCAAGAAAACTCAGATGCAAACAGCATTGATGAAGGGCTGTATTCTCGTCAATTGTAAGTGATTTTATCAATCTTTAATTTTTTTATGCTTAACATTTGGATTTATGTTAAACTCTTGATTATTTGTTTTGATTATATTTTATTAATTTAAAGAGTTCAGATGATTAGAATCAAAGGTAAGTAACTTTGCTTGAAAATTTGAAAAATTTAACATTAAAAAGCTTTTTACAGTATTCTATAAAAGTTGCTTAAAATAAAAAGTATATTGGAAAAAAGCTTTCATTTGTCTTTTTTGTAAATTTTAACTACTTAAATTTGCTTTTTTAAAAAGATTTTTTTTTAAAATTTTTAGGTATGTGCTTGGCCATGAAGCCATGCGACGGATGGCAACAGCAGAGGTACTTGTATGTGGTGCAAAAGGCTTAGGTATTGAAATTGCTAAGAATATTATTTTGGGTGGTGTGAAGAGTGTTACTTTGCATGATGTTGGAAATTGTGAAATAAAAGATCTTTCTTCTCAGGTAAGCATTGTTAAGAAAGTTTTTTATGTATAGATTTGCTTATAAAAATTTTTGGAGTTCTCTTTTGTAATTTTTTTTATTTTACTTTTTTTCAGTATTACCTTACGAAAGCAGATATTGGAAAAAATAGAGCTCAAGTAAGCCTTCAACATCTTGTTGAACTTAATAGCTATGTAACTGTTCATGCTCATACAGAAGTTCTTTCAGAAGATTTCTTGAGGAAATTTAACGTAAGTATTATTAAACTGTGTCTTAACATTTGTTAAGTACAAAATACTCTGACTTTTTTTTTATTGTTGTTTTTTGAAAGAATGAATGTTGTATCATTTCAGTCATTCTATTTGTTTCTGCTTTTAAATCATAAACAAAATTAGTATTACATTTTGAATAGCAGAAATGTATATAATTCACAAAAAAACTTTATTTGAAAGATACAAGAAAAACTCCATGCTTATTCTTTTGAAAATACTGCTCTTTGATGATACTTTCCTACCTGAAAACTGAAATTTTAAGAAAGCTTTTCAAAATTTTATGTATAGCTTTCCACTCTTTCCAAAAGTTACAAATGTTTAAATTTCATTTTAATTTATGAAATAAGTAATGGTTGGGGTTATAGATAAGCTTTGCAAACTCTGTTCGTGGTATAATCTGTGATTAAAACATCTGTATATTTTTAAATTCATAATTTCTTGTTGATTTAGTCATGGAACAGACTATTTACAAGACTTTTTTTTTTTTAAAATAATTACAGGTTGTTGTGCTTACCGACTCTTCTTTGGAGGAACAGTACAGTATAGGAGAATTTGCTCATGTTAATGATATTGCCCTAATTATTGCTGACACTAAAGGTCTCTTTGGGTATGTTACAAGATTTTCTTTTGAGATCTAATTTTAAAGGCTTTGCTAGTTAATTAAAAAAGTATATATTTGGGATTTCTGAAATTTTTTTAGGCAAGTATTTTGTGATTTTGGAGAGAACTTCACTGTGCATGATGTAAAGGGAGAGCAACCCTTGTCTGCTATGGTAGCATCAATTAGCAAAGTAAGAAACAAATTTCCTTTTTTTTGTTTCTTATGGTTATTTTATTGGTCATTTAGTTTTCTTAAATGTTGGTTAATTAAAATATTATGGTTATTTTAACTATTTTTTTAAAGTTAAATATGCTGTTTATTAAAATTATGTAAATTGTTATTATAAATTTTTCTGATGTTTATGTTTAGATGAAACAGACAAGTGATTATATATATATATATAGTGGTTTATTTTAAATGTTTTTAATAAGATTTTCTACTACCTGAAAAATTGAATTACACTTTAAAATTTAGTTGAAACCGTTCTCACTTTTTAATTTTTTCATCAGTGATCAAACCTAATATTTAATTGTATTTAACTAACTTAAAACAGTTTGAAATTAACTTGTAAGTTTTGAGCTCCTTTCATGTTTCGAAACAATATATTTTAATTTGTAAAATTTTGTTCTCATACAAAAATATTAAAAAGATGTTCTGCTCACTGGTAGTGGTCATATTGCTATATCCTTTTTGCTATAATATTTAAATTATTTATCATTAGGATGAAAAGGGTATTGTTACATGTTTGGAAGAAACAAGGCACGGCTTTGAAGATGGTGACTATGTCACATTTTCTGAAGTACAAGGTATGGTTGAATTGAATGGATGTGAACCCAGGAAGGTTCAAGTGTTTGGTGAGTTATTTTATTTGTTTGGTTAAATGTATTGTATTTCCATTGTCTACTTATTTTATTGCTTTTCTGCAATGTCTTCATGATTTGCAGGTCCTTATACATTTGGAATTGGAGACACATCTAATTTAAGTGATTATATTAGAGGAGGTATAGCTACTCAAGTTAATATGCCAAAGAAAATTAGTTTTGTGAGTAGTCTTTGAATTTATAAAATAATTAAATGCTAAAAATTTTTGTAAACATTTAATGGAAATAATTTTTGAGGTAAATTTAGATCTACTTATAAAATTTGCATGTTTAAATAATATTGTAAATAAGTTTTATATTGTAGCGAGATTTTCCCCCTCTAAAATCATTTGCTAATTATGTATTATTATAATAGAAATCCTTCAAAGATGCTGTGGCTGAACCAGAGTTTATCATGTCTGATTTTGCCAAAATGGATCGTCCTCCTCAATTACATTTAGCTTTTCAAGGTGTTCACATGTTTAAACAAAAGAATGGCAGATTGCCTAAACCATGGAATGAGGTAGTTAAAATTTTAATAGTTTCAAGGGGTTTTTTTTAAAATTCTAAGCAATAGAAAATTTTTATTAATTATATTTTAATCATAGGATGATGCATCAGAACTTCTGACGACTGTAAGAGAACTTAATGATAAAAATAAGGAGCCTGTTGAGCTGAATGAAGATTTAATTCAACGCTTCTCCTATATTGCTGCTGGTGATATTTGTCCAATGCAAGCAGTCATTGGTGGAATAACAGCTCAAGAAATAATGAAAGTAATATATATTTTTTAACCATTATTCTTTTGTAATCTTCTTGAATTATGCTAGATTCTAAAATTTATAAGTTTGTTTTTAACAATTGAATGATTTTTAATAGGTTTGATTTGTGTATGTATTAATTGTTAAATGATTCTCATGTTACTCATCAAATAAATATCCTTGTTGAAACCTTCTTAAATTTCTTTTAGGCATGCAGTGGAAAGTTTCATCCTATTCTTCAGTGGCTTTACTTTGATGCATTAGAATGCTTACCAGAGGAAGGCTTAGTGAAGGAAGAATTGGCTGAACCAGTTAGTTGCTTTTTGTGTTAAATATTTTTAAGTATTAAAAAATTAAGATTTATGTGTTAAAAAAAACTGTGCTTGAATTAATTTTTTTTTAATAGTTAACTTCTCGGTATGATGGCCAAATAGCTATTTTTGGCAGTGATTTCCAGAAGAAATTAGCAGCCCTAAAATACTTTGTTGTAAGTTCTGTTTTTTTAAATATTTTTTCGAGCATAAAGGAATGTAATGTTAATACAACTTAATTTTATAAATTACAAATTAATTGTATTGTTTGTAGGTTGGTGCTGGTGCAATAGGCTGTGAGCATTTGAAAAACTTGGCTATGATGGGAATTGCATCTGAACCAGAAGGAAAAATAATTGTGACAGACATGGATCTCATTGAACGTTCTAATTTGAACAGGCAATTCTTATTCAGACCTTGGGATGTCGGTGTGAGTTTGATTTCTTTTTTAATTCTATGTATGCAATTGCGTAAAGTAGGGTTTAGTTAATAGTTTCCCTTTTAGTGTAATGGTCTGCAACCTACTTTGGAATTTTTTTTGAAAAAATCAACTTTTTATGTATATTTAATTGTATTATTGAAACTTGTTTTCTATTCTGTATTATTCTTGAAGTTCATTGTAAATCTTAGTGTGTTTTGTTAATCTTTCTATGATTCAAATTAAAAAATTGTTCGTCAATTTTTAGGCAATGAAGTCAGTTGTTGCTGGAAAGGCAGTAGTAAAAATGAACCCATCTGTTAATGTTGAAGCTCATCAGAACAGAGTTGGTCCTGAGACTGAGATGATATATGATGATGATTTCTTTGAAAATTTAGATGGTGTGGCTAATGCTTTGGATAATATTGATGCCAGTGAGTATAAGTTGTAAAAGCTTATTAATGACTTATGACTAAATATTTTCTACTATATATAATGCTCTTTTTGAATTTATTTTATATTGATACTTAGAAGAACTAATAAAATTCCTGTGGTCCAAACCTTCAATGTACAAGCTTTGTTGAAATATAGTTGTAACTCTCCCATCAAAAAATATTAAGTGGCAAGTGTTTGGGGGCATTGTAGCAATAGCTTATCTAATCATCATTCCTAATATAAGTACAGGATTTAATTTTTATTTAAGAAATAATAATTAACTTTTAAATCCAGTGTCTACTGTTCGAACTTTAAAATGCTTCATAGTATTAATAAGTATAGTAATTTGTTGTCTTTTTAAAAGATGAAAATTGTCTTCGAACTCTATTAAGGCTCTGCATTGACTTTGGATTCTAGAGTATCATTGCAAAAATATTTTGATATTTTTGTGATTCCTTTTGGACTGTGCAAAATACATTGTTATTTTTATTTAAAGTATGGTTAAATTTCTTAATACCATTCTTCATTTTTAGGAACTTACATGGATCGCAGATGTGTTTATTATCGTAAGCCCTTGTTGGAGTCTGGAACTTTAGGGACAAAAGGGAATGTTCAGGTGGTTATTCCATTTCTCACTGAATCTTATGCTTCATCTCAAGATCCACCAGAAAGATCCATTCCAATTTGTACTTTGAAAAACTTTCCTAATGCCATTGAGCATACTTTACAGGTAATGTCTCAAACTTTAGTTTATATATAATGGGTATTTAGGGGTATTTTTTTATAAAATTTTGCTCAGTGAATTAAAAAAAAAGCAGTTCTAATATTTGTAATTACAATAATGTGATTTTAATCATACCTCATCATTTATCTATTCCTTGGCTTTCTTCTAAAAAAATACTTGCATAAAGTAGTTAAAAAATCAATAAACTGAGTTTAGTTAATTTTAATATTGATTTATATAGGAAATGTAAGTGAACAATTTCATGGTTATTTAATTCTAAAATATTGATTATATTGTAAATAAAGTTAATTTTCTTTAACTTTTAGTGGGCCAGGGATGAATTTGAAGGACTCTATAAACAGGCTGCTGAAAATGCTCATGCATATCTCACGTGAGTGTCATTCTTTACTTTTATTTAATGCTGATAATTTTATGAAATAAAATTAATTCATAATTTATATAAATATTACAGTGATCCGACCTTTATGGAGCGTACATTGAAACTTGCTGGAAATCAACCTGTAAGTGTTAAATTTGTAATTTAAAGGTGGATTTTTTAAATTGTGTTTTATTTATTTCTGAAGTATTGTGCTTTTTTTATAGCTAGAGGTATTAGAAACAGTTAAACGTGTTATTATTGATGATCGACCAGAAACTTTTGAACATTGCGTTATGTGGGCACGTCTTCATTGGGAGGAACAATATCACAATCAAATAAGTCAGCTGCTCTACAATTTCCCTCCAGATCAGGTAAAAAAATAATTATACTGAATATGTTTGATATTAAAAATACACCTTCCACACACACAATTTTTCATTGAAGTTGCTATATTTTTTACTAGATACTGGTTGAAAAAGACTAGCAAAAATTTGTTTAAAATGTTTGAATTGTAAATAATCAATGAAACTGAAATGCTAATGGAATTATCCAATATAAGTCATTAAAAGTGCAGTAGATGGAAGTAGATTTTGATTGTATTCGAATTTAAATGTGTTCTTTAAAATAATTCTGAAAAGCAGTTCATGAAATAAATTTTTTACTGAGAATTATGTTCAATTGCTGTATAAATGGGGCTCAACTGAACCCATATATAAAACTTTCACTTCAAAAGTATAGGGAGGGTAATTTCGTTTATATTTAATGTTTTTATAGTGCATGAAATGTAATTAAAGTAAAATACGAATCATTGTAACCTTTTATTTTATGATTTAAATATGCTGATTAATTAAAACTTTGATAAATTTTTTTCTTTTAGGTTACCAGCACTGGTGCTCCTTTTTGGTCTGGGCCAAAACGTTGTCCAAAACCTCTTAATTTTGATATTAAAAATGTAAGATTTTAGCATTTTTCTTTATTTAGTTTTAATCCAATTAAACTCAAAAATTTTGTAGGAAAGTTCTACACTCAAAATTAAAATGAATTAGTCCAAATTATTGCATTGTTTTGAAAAGTGAATTATACTGAATACATTAGTGTTGGGATTGAATGTTCTGTTTTTTTATAGCCAATGCATCTTGATTACGTAGTTGCAGCAGCTAATCTTAGAGCTTTTATGTATGGCCTTCCAATCAACAGAGATCGAAAGTATATAGCTAATCTTGCTGAAAATGTGCAAGTACCTGAATTTATACCCAAATCTGGAGTGCGCATAGCAGTAACAGACTCGGAAGCTCAAGAAAATCATGCTACAGGTTTGTTATTATTTGTTTATAAGAAATTTAAGCAAAAACTGATAATCTACATTGAGTAGATTAATTTAAATGCATTGTGTTTTTAAGTTTTGAAACATTTCATTTGTAAATTTAAATAATTTATAGATTTGAGTTCTAAAATGTGTAATTTTACTAAGTTTTAAGTAAGAAAAGTATTTCTTAAAGTAATTAACTGTACCTTAAGAATGAATTTGGATTGTGGAATCACACAAAAGATAAATAGTTTTAAATGTTTAAACTATTTTTAGGTACTAATTTTTTTCATTGCTTATTTTAATATATACTCATGGCTTTTAAAAACAAAGTTTGAGAAACTGTTGAAAGTTGGGTTAGTGCTGATTTTTTCACTATATCAGTAGTTCTCAAATGTAAAGGGTCATTGCCATATTGCTACTAATGTAATAAATGTTATTAAATAAAAAAAATCAGTTTGTATCGCATGATTTAAAATATGCATTAGTGAACATAACTTATTTATCTTGCAGTACACAAAAAATGTGCCGTAATTTCTACCTGTTAGCTTTTCGCAACCAGCTATTACAAGAAAACAATGCTGAATGGGAGGAGAGAATATTGCAAATGCTAGGTTTTTAGAGTACTTGGTGGATGGTAACCTTTTAAGAAGTAGCTCTTATGATTTTTCACCTAATTGTTCAGTCTGAGAGAAAGAGAATTATTATACCAGAGATCCTTGTAAATACCTTTATTACCTACTATTTCTTTCATGTTTGGGGGGTTTTTTATTGGAGTTTTTTAACCCTTTAAGCGGTCAATTATTTTACCAGAAATGCTTCCAAAAAAGGCATATTTTTTTATTGCATATAATTAAGTACCATACTTAATAGAATAAGAATATTAAGAATTTTTTTTATTTTTTTTCACTTTTAATGCTTTTACAACATTTTTTATTTTACAATTTTGGACACAACATCCCCTAAATGTTTGCTTTTTTCAAGTACATTCTGCATGCAGTAAAGAATGGCTTACAAGTTCTGCAAAAATTTCTCTCATACTTACTGTGAATTTTGAAGTTTACAATTTTCCAAACAGTTCAGAAGTCTTTTTGTGTATGGAACAATTTGAAGCATGGTGTAATGCAAAGTCCTACATCACAATCAGGGCAGAAATAACGTGTTTCTTTTCGGATTCTCTTTCCATTCTCATTTCTTTTTGAGCAGCAGACTGCGCATTGCCTTGCAGGTCTCAGTTTCTTATCTGTGGGAGCAATTATTTCCAAAAAGTGTCTCTCTGTCAATCTCAGAGGATTAGGCTCCGAACCTGGTCGTCCACGGTGGAAATTTAGTCCCGAATGATATTTTTCAATTACACAGTCAATGAGATCAAGTCTAAATTCTAGTTGCGTGTTTTTTCCTCCGTTTTTACGGTAGACAACATATGAGTTCCATACAGCAATGTCGAAAATATGGAAAAAAATCTTTCTGTAACATTTTTTACCCCTTTTCTTTATAATTTCAAAACTTTTCAAATTTTGGTCCATGCGGTCTACTCCTCCCATAGTATTATTATAGTCCATGACAATTTTCGGTTTTTCTTTCATTTCAGAGCGGACTTGAATTTGTTCCATTTCAGTATTGTGAATTGTGGAAAGTAATGAAACTTTTTTCTTATCCATCCACTTCATCACAGTAACTTTTCCTCTCTGAAAAGCTATAATCTCTCCTTTTTTCAATTTTTTTTTCTGCATTTCCTTTGGGACTTCTTTTCTCTTGAGGTTTAGTGTGCCGTATACGTCTGTTTGACATGAAACAAGTTTGTCTGCTAATTCCGGCGAAGAATAATAATTGTCTATTGTAAGACAATATCCTTTATGAAGCAAAGGCTCCATCATTGTCAGGACAATTTGTGATGAAAAGCAGAGTTTAGAATACTCAGGTTTCAGAATAGTGTCTTTACCTGTATATATTATTATTGACCAGACATAACCAGAAATAGATTCACACAACATAAAACATTTACTCCAAATCTAGCTCTTTTGAGTGGAATAAATTGTTTCCATCCTAGTCGTCCTTTGAAGAGTATAAGGCTCTCATCTATTGTTACATCTCGCTCTGGTGTCACCGTTTCACTAAATTTCTCATTGAGATGTTTCAGAACTGGCCAAACTTTTACTAATCTTGGGCATTTGTGATTTTGTGGGTCAAATGCTGCATTATCAGAAAAATGCAAGTAGCATTGCAAAAGGCAGAATCGGCGATGAGACATTATTTTAGAGAAAAAAGGTGTATTAGTTGAATACCTTTTGCTCCAATAATGATCAATTCCAGGTTTCTTTACAATTCCTTGAAGTATATTGAGAGCGAAAAATACATGCAACTCTTCCACAGTAGTTTCTACCCAAAATTTACTCTTTGAGAATTGTCTTGCAACACTGGATTGGATGCACTGTTTAGCATATTTATTCGTCTCTTCCACAATTTTACCAATTTTACTCATGAGTGAAAAATCAATGAATGTTTCATAAAATTGTAGAACATCAGAAGTGTCGTCAAATTGTACGTGCACAGAGGGAATACCAGAAAATTTAAATCGAGGACACGGAACAGGTGGATTTTTTACATCAATCTCGGTAAAAATTCTTGCAGAACTCAAATCTTCATCAGAGCTGAGCTCACTGCAAGAGTCATCTGAAGAATAATCCAAATAATTAGAAGAAATATCTGTATCTGTATCAGAATGCAGTTCATCATCTAACAAGAAAATATTTTCGTCGTCTATTCCATCCATAATTTCCATAAGATTCACAAGCACGGCATACAGTAGAACAAAAATTTCAAAGAAAAGTTTCCGCTTTCCCGCTATATAGAAAAACCCGGATGAAAAACATTTCATTTACATGGACAAGCCACGCCATCTGTTGAAAAATAATAATACTACTAATAGTCTCTTTCAATAATGAAAAATGCGGGCAAACCAGAAACAGAAAGGAGAAAATATCGATGCCCGTACAGCGTACAGGCAAACCGGATGAGGCCAATTTCGGGTAGCACGTACGCTGTACGGGCAAACTGCTTAAAGGGTTAATACATATTTACAAATTATATTCATAGTAAAAAGTAATTTTTCAATTCGTAACTAAGTGACATAAGCACAATTTCCGATTAGAGCCAACAAAAACTGAGTAGCCTAATGGACCCCCCCTCCTCCTCCGACACTACTTTTAAATTCACTCTTAAGGCTAAACGTGCCTAAAGAAGTTATCACTTCAAAAACTAAATATATCGATACTGAGTCATGTAAATGCCATGATAGTTTAAAAAACCACAAGAAAACTAACCTAGATTAGCAAGACGCAAAAACTTTTCAAATTCGAAATCTCAAACTATCAAGGTCTCGTTTGTAGAGTGAACATTGTAGAAATTTCCAGCCTCTAATTGTATCCTGAATAATTCTAGTGTACAGCTAATATGAATGATTGCTATAAATTTATAAGATTTATTACTCAGAATCAAAGTTTTTGTCATAGAATGTGATATATTTATAATTTTTTAATGTTTCTGTATTTTTAGCTGATATGGATCGCTTATCACAGCTACAGAAAGAATTGCCTTCTGCTGAAGAATTGAAAAGCCTGAAAATACAACCAATTGAATTTGAAAAAGATGATGATTCAAACTTTCATATGGACTTTATTGTTGCTGCTTCCAATTTAAGAGCTGAGAATTATGGTATTGCTCCTGCTGATCGGCATAAGAGCAAATTAATTGCTGGTAAAATTATTCCAGCAATTGCTACAACAACTGCAATTGTATCTGGCTTAGTGTGTTTAGAATTAATCAAGGTATTCACAGTATATATATTTCACTTAAAAGAATTATTTTGTGTTATTTATATGCATGTGTTAAAAAAAAGTGTCAAACCTTTGGTTGGCAGAAACACAATTATTCATACAAACTGTTCATGCTATTATCTCCTTCAAATTAGTCCCCTTGGTGATGTCCATACTTCACCCAGCAGTCCTGCTACTGTTAGAAATTCTTCTAGAAGTAATTGTTTGGAGTAATGTTCAGGTTGTCTTTCATGTGTTCTGTATAATTTGTCTTCTCTGGGCTAATCTAGACCTTTTCAGTAGCATTTTCAACTTATGGCATAGCCTTAAATTATATAGATCAAGGGGTGGGCAATTTGTTTTGGTTCGGGGGGCCACACACTTTTGAAATGATTGCATTCATTATTTAAAAATCGATACATTTAAGTTAAATAGTTGCAGTTTTATTCTATTTATTTTCTGTGCTAATTTCATATTGTATGTAGCTGCTAGCACATTTAATTTTAGTCAGCTTAATAAGTCAAATGTACCTATCGTGCTTTTTTACAATTGTTTTGAAATCAGGAGTGAGATTGCTTGTTGAAATTCTCATCACAGCCTACAAGTTAATGTCAGCCAACTTGCATCTATATTTACTCTTGTTAATCTTTGTGCTAGAAAAGCTTTGCTAACAAATATATGTTGACTAAAATATAAAGAACAATTTCCATGTAAATTTCTACATACGTGGACATTTTACAACTGACAAATATTTGTAAAAGTCAGTATCAGTTAAATTTTTTTAATCCTGAAATCTTGTCACCCTGACCTCCAAACTCTGTAGATGACCTCTTTGTAGAAAAACTTAAAAGGTATTTTGTTTTCTTATTAGAGAAAAATAAAAAATGAACTTTGATTGCACATGGGAAAGATCTCAGTTCTAAGCTGATTTTTTGTCTTGATGGGCTACATAAAAACTCATTGCAAGCTTGCTAGTTGCCCTCCCTTGATATAGTCATATCAGGAGAGTGAGGATTTTGACAAACCACAGGAATGCTGTACTTGGCCAAAAAAAACCCATCAAATGTGAAGAGTGGGCAATTGCTCATTAGCAGCTTTGACACGAATTCTGTGTACACTTCATTTCTAAATTCTGGAGTCAAAATTTTATATTCTGATCCAGTGCTTATCACCACTTTATCGACTTATATGACACTCCTGCATGATCAGTCAACATTTCGTTGGTAACATTGATGTTTCAATTTGGCAAGGAATTTTTGTGCTATAGGGCTTGGCCATCGATGTGCAACCATCTTTAAAGTAATTGTCTGCACCTTTACGTACTAGATGCTCATGATTTCCCACCTTTACTCAATTTAATGTAAGAGTACTGCTCGAGTTCTATAATTTTACAACAGTATCAAAATACAACCACTATTTAAACTTTCGTTAAAGGCCAACTAATTATATATGGAGCAAGGAGAAAATTTATCATACATGCAGATTAATGTCTTTTTCATATTCAGTAAACTTACTTCAGTAAAAGTTCATTACTTTTTCATATAAAAGTAAGGGTATTATTTTACACATTAAATTTCTCCAAAGGGACTACAGAGATGAAAAGTTCTTGAATATGGACATTTATAGTAAGGGGGATTTTTCTCTTTAAATTTATTTTTATTTTCTATGACTTTTCATTTATTATCCTCTTACTACAAACATTCATGTTTTAGAACTTTTCACCTGTGAAGCCCCCTGAAAGATAATCTGCTAATCAAACTAAAAGCCATAAAATTACTGAACAGTAATTAAAAAAGGAGGGGGATGGGGCATTTTGAGGAAACAGTGGCTGAATGGGGGAGGGGGTCATAATTATATTCAAGAGGTCATTTAACATAATCATTAAAAATGGTACCAGGGCTCGAAACAATTCTTTGTTTAGCAGTGTTATTTTAAAAAATTTCATTCTTAGTGTTGTCAATGAAATCTTAGTTTGAACTATTGATTCATTTATTTTGAAAATCTTATAAATTTTGTTGCATTTTATTACTGTACATTATACCAGAGTTAAGTGAATAATTGTCGAGATATGAAAATGCCAGATATCTTTTCTGCAGCTGCATTGTGGCATAAATATTTAGGCATTCTTTAATAATTTTGATTGTTTCTGTGTTAAATTTCGTTCTGATATATATGTATTCAATGTGCTTTTTTAAACCTTTGAATTATTTTTTGTTCAACATATCTAGTAATATAATTTTTTTTTTAAATTTAGATAGCAGAATATGGTTTCTAACATTGTTTTTATTGAAATGAATTTATGTAAAACCAAAAGAATTATTTCATTAAACCTTTTGTTAGAGATCCAGTTGTATAAATTACTTTCTCTGACATTTTGATCTCGCTTTGTATGATAAAATTCTATATTTGATATTTCTTTTTCAGCTGGTTCAAGGACATAAGAAATTGGAATCATATAAGAATGGTTTCATCAATCTTGCATTACCATTTTTTGCATTTTCTGAGCCTTTGCCTGCTCCTAAACAGAAGGTAAACTTTTCATCTAAATTTTACTTAAAATGGTTATAGATGTTTCTTTTAAGTTGAGACTATTGTTAAAAATTTGTAATTAGATTTCGTTAATATGTATTAACCTTAATGATGGTGTTTTTCATCCAGTATTATGATACAGAATTTACCTTATGGGATCGTTTTGAAGTTTCGGGTGAGATGACACTAAGAGAATTCTTAAATTATTTCAAGGTGAGTGGAATATTAGTTGATAAGTATTAAAATTTTAATTTTTACTTCATTAAAAAAATAATATTTTCCTTCTTTCTAGAATGTACATAATTTAGAGATTACTATGTTATCTCAAGGAGTTTGTATGCTGTACTCATTCTTCCTTCAAGAACCTAAGCGGCGGGAGAGGCTAGATTTACTGTAAGTATTTCTCTTCTTTTTAATGTAACTCGGATTTAATGCTTCTTATGTGCTCATTGGTGTATTTTCTTTTTCAGTATGAGCGAAGTAGTTAGAAGAGTTTCTAAGCGTAAGATAGAACCCTACATCAAAGCTTTAGTGTTTGAATTGTGTTGCAATGATGCTGATGGTGGTGATGTTGAAGTTCCATACGTTAGGTATACTCTGAACCAACCAATGAGTGAATAGTATTGTCTGTAATAATTAAATAATGGTAAGTATTAACAGTTTCTGTGTGCATTACTTATTATATTCTTATGTCGAGGAGATGAAGATGTATTTAAGGACTATGAAACCTAAATTTTTCTTATACCAGTTGATAATATAAATTGGTATTGTTTTTAAATATTGTGCCTTACACATTGGTTTCTGATATTTTAAATATGAAGCGTTATTTTGAAGTCTCGTTCTTTTTACTGCTATTTTTCTTGGGTAGTATTGTTAGATAGATTTTTTTGCTGCAGTGATAAAAAATATAGAAGTTGTCAATGAATGGAAGACTCAAAATTTTTTAGAGGAATAGAATAAGAACATTTTACCACAGCAGCTTCATTATCAGACAATTGTGTAATATGGAGGGAAGTAAGCAAGTGCCATTGAGGTGTAACATCGTTGGTCATTGGCATACTACAGTCTTCGTATGATTTATTGATATTTTGAGTTTCTTGCATTCCCCCCAACCCAACTGTTGGATTGATGAACTTCAGTGTTATGGCATCAACAGTTAGATGAGTCCCAATGATGGTTAGATCCCAGAAACAATCATACATTGATATCAATTATGTTTTAAATTGGCAAAAGTGGTCACCAATCTACAATCCTTAATACCAATAAGCACCAAATGCAATCCTGTGTCTTTGTGAACATAGAGCTATTAAAATATACAAAGTTCTAATTGTAACTAAATGATAAAATTAAGTGATCGTTCTTAAAAGTAGAAAGTGTTTAGCAGTGCTTATCTAATAACTTAATATGAACAAATTTGTCCCTTCTAATCCTTATACTCAAGTTTGTGTGGGCTGTAGTAAGCTGTGTCATTTAGTGTGTAAAAATTTTTATTTGAATTAACAATAAGAAAAGTATTTCAAAGTTATATATATATAAAAAAGGACTATATATTATATTAAAGTATTATCAGTAAAACAAATTTTGAATCGGTATATATAAATGCTTAACTTTTTTCAGTTATGCTTTTTCACCAACTGTAATATGGAAAACAATTTTTTTAAAAAAACTAAGTTTTTTTAACATTTAAATGTAGATATTTAAATGTAATGTATTTAAGTAACTTGGTGAATGTTAAATTTTACTTCAAGTCAATTCATCTCAATTTGATATAATTATAACAATTCTATGTATTTCTTGTTCTGAACAATAAAAACATTTATTGTATAATCCTGCAAATGATGCTCCCTATTAACACGAAAACAAGATTGAAATTTATGGGTACACGTTGTACAGCAGGTATAAAAGTGATAACTTTAGAAATTTTTTTCTAAAAAAAGAGGTGAGCATAATTTTTAAAAAATTGGACTTCGACATGTATCAAAGTACTGATTTTTTTAAAGGAATTACATACTTTATGAAATTAAAAAGCGTTGTAGAGTTCCAAAAGTATACTATATTTTTTTTCAAAAGCCTGGGATAATACTTTGAATAAATGACTACAAAACATAATAGAAATGCATACGTATATTTCTAGTCTCTTTGTAAAAAGGTTCATAAAGGTTAGATTGCAAATATACCTAAAAACTAAAAAATGCAGTTTGAAAGTATAGGTGCATGTTATATGCCAGATTTTATAGTGCAAATATTGATATCATTATCTATACATCTTAATTTTTTTATAAATACTGTATCTGATATATATTAAAGTTTTTTATTTTTCTAGGTTGCTGAAATTTCGGCTAATCATCTTGTCTGTGGATTTAAAACTGAAAACAGGATTATTTGGTTTCTAAAATAACTGTTCCTGTAAATGTGTGGATAATTAATATTTTTGTCAAGCTTATCATCTTTTATATCCACCAAATTTTATATTTATTTCCATGCTTATTTATGAGGCTAGTTTTTTGGCCAAATATTTTGAAAAATTGTGTTGCAGTAATTTGAAGTCAATAAACTTTTCATCTTTTTTAGTAAGTTTTCACTTGAGAAAGAAAAATAAGCCACTTCAAATATCATACAAATTTAAGAAGAATTTGCAAGAAACAAAAATTTTACTTCATGTGATTTTTATTTCATAATTGTTCAATATGATATGTAAGCATACCACATTTAACTACCTTTGTAGAAACTTTAAACATGGTGATTTTGGAATTTTATAGCTTACAATAAATGTCATTTTCACTTATTTTAATTTAGTTGTTTTATGTCTTGGAGAAATGATAAAAAGAAAAGTACATTAAGCAAACTGGAAGGACTTGCCATTTAAATACTAAATTATTGCTGTTCACATGGGGTTACCAAAAAACATACCAAAGTACCATACCTGCTAACTTTTACACTATGATTGTTTATATTTGTGAATTTCCATCATCTGCCGACCCATATTTATTGCTTTCTGCCTATATATAGTAAGTTTTTAAAGAATTTGGGAATTTTGCTCTTTCTTCCTGCACATTGTATTTCATTAGATATTGGTTCATAACATATTTGTAGGCAGAGTATTGTCAATGAAGCATTTTTATTTTTCACTGTAACAACTTTCTTGACTCATCTTGTGCTTTGTATGTGCTCGTATTCCTTATGCTTTATGTTAACATATCATTTGTTTTCGTCGGTTACATGTTATAAAAAAAGAAATTTGATTTTATTGTTTCCCAAAAGGGAGAAATATACATTTTGTGGAATAAATCATAATATACTTTTGTCATGTTGGTCAGTATGGTATTGCCCATGATGCTTCAAAGCTCGTCGCAATTCCTAAATCAAATAGCAATTGCTCAAAATTGAATAATTTTTTTCAAGGATGATGTCCTTTCAAATGTAATCAGGGCTGAAGTACTGTTTACATTTTTTGTTGAACATGATCCTTTTGACTGCAGCCAGTCATACTGATTCTCTTTTTCGGAAAATATTTCATGTAAATTACAGCAGCATAAAATACGACTCCAGTTGAATTACCTTGATTGTGCATAGTTTGGCCAGTTTAACAAGATAAAATTAAAGTTGAAGGGTTCATGTAAATCTTAAAGACTGGGGAACATTGGAGCTATTATCTAAAAGTGTTTTTGCTACCTGTATCTTTTTAAATCTGGCACGTTTAAATTAAATGGAATAATATTTTTATGTATAACCTAAAAGTTTATTAATTTTACTGTATTTTTTATAAAAGTATCTTTATTGTGTAAAGTCCTTGCTTTCTTGTGTGTTACTACATACATGCCTTTAAATGTACCCTAGTGTGAGTTTTTATAAATCGAGTAGATACTAAAGAAGTGTTTTCTGAGAAATTATTTTATCTAATGAACTTGAAACAGTTTTTAAAAATTTTCTTCAAATAAAACAGGAAAGAACTATATGTACACTCCTCTTTTATTGGTATACTGTTATACAGTTTGGTATGGAGTGGAATGGCCAATGCTCTTGCACAGTACACAGTTTTGAATGATTCAGCATAGCACAAAAACTCCATTCCAGGAAGGAGCCCAAGAGAAATTTCATTAACACTACACCGAGGTTATATAACTAAGTCAATTAAGCAATTTCGTTGAATTATCTAACAATATTTTTATCTTGAATTTTTCTTTGCATTATTTTAAAAATATTTATCATGTGTTCAAATATTTATGCATTAAAAAAAGGCTTCAAATCTCATTCACTTGTTGTCTTACACTTTCAAAAGTTGGCAGGCATGGAAACGTCAAATACTTTAAATTCACAATGACTACAATAATTACATTCATCTGTAGACCAATATTTGAAATCTCATGGTATGATTTGTACAAATCAGTAAAGTACCTCTTATATGAAAAGAGAGATTAAGCATAAAAGTTGTGAACCGGGTTGTTTTTTACTTGTATTACTTAATTATTAAGGGCACAAGCAAATATTACTAAAATTTTCCTTATTAGATAAGCGAGAGTAATTTTTTTATTCATATCTTGTATGTTGTTTGAAAAGATATTCATAATTTGAGTTATTAAACAAATTTTGCAATTGAAATTAAGTTTCAAAACATGTTATACGATTTATAACTAAAAATATGTTTACATTTCTTGTATTAAAGTATATACTCAGTGATAAAAAATTTAGGGACATCTTGCTACTTAACCACTAAATGGAATCTCTTCTGCCTTGAATAACAGTAAATATTGTAGATATAAACTGTACCAGTTGCTGAAAATCTTTTAAAAAGGAAAAACAGCTGCTCTGAATTCTCTTGGGTAATATTTCAGATCGTAATAGACCTTTTAATCTCATCCTAAAATTACAATTAAGATCATGTAATAGGAGGTAATGTTTCAGAGCTTTAATCATGTTCTAAAAGTACCGTAAAATCCAGCGTATAACGCTCACTTTGAACACAAAAAAAATAAGATCGAAAATTAAGGGTGTGCGTTATACGCCGGGTATAAAAACGATAGCTTTAAAAATAACAAAAAGGATGGGCATAAAAAAATTTACTTTTAGATGTATCGAAACACTGTTTATTTAAAAGAAACGACTTGCCTTATGAACAAGAACAGTTGTAATTCTAGAAGTATACTATTTTTTCAAGTCTGGGATAATAAAATACTTCAAAAACATAAAAACAATGTATATTAATACTTCAGATTTCTTCGTTAAAAAGGGGATGCGCGTTATACCCTGGATTTTACGGTACTTGTTACAATCAAATCGGGTAATTGAAACTGGATAATTTTCATCAGAAAACATGGCCAGAGACAGATATGTCATTAGTAACATCACAAAAGTAGACACCGGCATTGTTGGATGTTTGCAGTAGAAATGAGCTCAAGAGTAAGTTTACCTGTGAAATGATTCTAAATCTACGTTTTTATATTGCATGTGCCTCAGACCCCTATCATCATTGTGATAGAGGAAAAATCTTGGACTCGTCAGTCCTTGCAGCTAAGTTACGGAGACTGCTTGATTGTTATAAAGAAATAATTTTAATATCTGTTTGACAAAGTATATAAATGTACTTTGCATTGTTCTCAAGCTTTGTTGAACCGCAATTTGTTAGATTGTAATCTTTTGGTGCTGCATATGTCAGTTGTTTGACACTTTTGTTCCCAAATGATTTCTACCCATTGTTTTGTCTGCTGTATGAGAAAAAGGAAGGGGGGAGGGATGATCTTATTGTTAAAAATTTAACTGAAAATAACATTTTTAAAAAAAATTTTCTCCCATCTAAATTTTTTTTGTCAATGTTATCTTCTAAATGTTTTTTTTTTTTTTAATAATAAAATTATGATTTTCTGACAGAAGAAATTTTGTTTTTCACAAATTGCGTCTCGTGTTTTTTCAATGCTTTTGAATATGCTGAAATGCTACTTCAGAAAAGAGCCATGAGTTTAGAATTTTATTTTTTGCGCAATAGAGTTTGTGCTTACTTAAATGTGTAGTTGTTAGAAATGCTGCACAATAAACTATGTGAGAACATTATTTTTATAAATCAATTCATAAAATATGAAAGGTGCCAAAAGGACCACCGATGCACGTTAAATCTGTTGAGACTCAATGTCTTCATGTTGGTATAGTGTAGCTGTTAGGAAAGGGGCGGCAGCTCAGGTGTCGTCCTCATCATTTGACCTAGGTCCAAAATAACGAAGTCATTCGCCAATAGCCTTTATATTGTGATGTTAATACAACTCCATTCACAAAAAATGCAAACATTCTTGAGAACTCATTTCAGCCTCTCTCTCTGAAATTTAGAAATATCTAAATTCCTTACTAATTCGGGATTTTTCATTTGGTTTTAAAAATAATTTTGATATGCTGAAACAAGTAAAATATATCTATGATAAAGATAGTAGAATATATAACCCAGTTGATTCATGTTTTTCTTGCAGCTTAAATGAGCACGTTAAAGAATTTCTAAATGTCAAACTTAATAAATCTGTAAAGTTATTGCCAAATTCTTACTATGCCCATGAAAAAGATATTGAGTTTTGATAGTATCTATAAAACATTTATTAAATTAAGATGTCTTTTGAATTATTGTAAAGTGACAAGGACAACAACTGAGCTGAGACATTCCATTTTTCCAACTTCCATACCAGTTTAAAACCTTATAGCTTGTTCAGAGTTAGCCTGAAACATCCCATTTGCACGACTCGCAAAAATAACCCCTAATGGATCCATTTGAAGTTGATATATTTTTTTCAGTTGATGTCTGCTTTAAATTAGTTATTATTCATACGAAACACAATTCTTCAACCATACTCATGCAGGCCACGTTTACCGAGTGGTCCTTGTCGCGAAGAGGTTGATGCTCGTACAATCTGACGAAGTTCAAAGTACTCAAGTTGGCAAGATGTGGATGTTTGGAGAATGGGATGTCAAATTATGTGCCGTACTTGTCATGACCGTTATTCAAAATGCGACGTTACTAAACAATTAGTCACTGCCACACATTTAGATTGTGTGTGTAACTAGAGATATATAAATCGCGGTAGATTTATATTTCGAGAATGAAAGGCTTGCGCTGTTCATTTGTTCCATTATGTGGCTTTTGTGTTTCCTATAATATTAAAAATTTAGACACATATCAGGCAGTTTATTTTTGCTTCCTATTCTCTTATGGCTAACGTAATTAAAAAATATATATATACCAATGACATAAATTGAATTTCAGGGACACAGTGCGATTCAATTGACAAAAAATCAAACTTAATTTTCTTAGCCTAAATTATTTGTTAAAAACTTTTCTGTAACCTCACAAAATTTGAAAGCTCTAAACTTAAAAAACGTAGAATTATGATAGCTTTTACGTTCGTTTTTATTCATATCCCTATGGCACAAATCAAAATTTTAAACTGACTTATATCATGAAGATAAAATAACTAGTTAGTCTTTGTTTAAAATGCTGAGGCTTTTTTTTCTATGGTGCCTAATGCTTTTAATTTTCTTTTCATTGCTAAAAGTACATGTAACAAAAATTGGTATGCATTTTTGAATCAAAGCAATACTTATTTTTTTTAAAAATAATTGAACTCAGAATTTATACTTTTTTAAAGGAATTTTCAATAAGCATTCAGAAAAAGTATTGTACAAATACCAATCATGTTATCGCAAAACCCATACCAACTTTTGTTATACATAGTTTGACGTACTTATAAATCAAATTTCATCTTCGTATGTAAGTTTTTGTAGGAGTAGCATTTTAAAATTACACTTCACACACACAAATTTTAATTTTTTTCCTTAAAAATTTAAATGGCTAGCATTTTATGAAATTTTGAGCGTACAGTCTGTTTTACATAGTATACACGTAGGAGGACACCAAAATTTTTTTAAAAATCTTTAAATTAAAAATTTTTGCCTAAATCGTACCACATGTCCCCTTAAAAAATATTGCTGTGTTTGTGTCTGCAGAAATTTATTGTGACGTATATGTTCAATTTTAATTTTTTATTTATGTTGAAGGATTAGTTACATTTTCCTGTTTATTTTTTTTACTTTTAATAAGTATCTAAATGATGTATAATTATTTAACAATTTTTTTTCATGACCTCTATTCCTAACTACGTGCATTACCCCTGGAATCGAATTATTTCAAATATTTCCTACTGTGTGGCCAAGGCCGGCTCCAACAGTTCTGCCGCCCCTCTCCAAAGTGAATAAATATTAAAGATAATTTTTTCACGAAGGAAAGATGCACACATATAAAACTTGAATAGTTCTTGCAAACAAAAAAGTAGTAATATATATGTATTAAGAATTTTAAAAAACTCAAAAATAAATTCAAAGCCGATTAGCAAAAAAATTCTCAAATGCTTAATTTTGAAAACTTTCCAATAAATTTGTTTAAATCATTTTATTCAACTAATTCATGCTCGATAGTTAAACCATTTAATCTATCTTGAACAGTTGCGGATCTTAAGGCCTCTCAGGACCCTTGACAGACATCCGTGCACTCGAAAAAACATCCTTCTTCAAACCAATGTAACTTAGCAATAAAACAAAATAATTTGAAATTTTTACCACATGATAATCATATCGTCGGCTTAATTATCAGACTGCGTAACTCCACCGGTGTTACTGATTTGATATAGGAGTGCAGAGCGCTTTTTGGCGCGATTCCTTAATCCTTTTGTTTTGTCTACGCCATGCCTCAGTGCGCGCACTAATATACGTTATCCCCATGGCAACCACATTATCGCACGATAAAAATATCAAAGTAAACCATATTGTAATATTATCGCCTATCTTGGCGAACATAAACAACAACTTGGCGCATAGCCCTACTGTATCAAATTAGCATCCCAGATGTAGTTACGCAGTCTGATAATTAGATTGACGATATATATTTACATTATTTCGCAAATTTTCAGAGAATTTGAGTTAAAAAGAAATAAAAATTGGACTTTTCAAAAATATGATAATCAGTATTTTACACCGCGCAGGATTCTGAAGTACAAAATTAATTTTCTTGGTATAAAAACGTTCACTTTTGAAGTTATATTATCTTTTAAGAAATTTAAAAAAAATTCTATT
>BMAV01024544.1:0-102786 GCA_019973955.1 Trichonephila inaurata madagascariensis
TTTTGAACATTATTCTTTCAGCCTGAAGGGGAAAAATAACGATACAAATTCTACAAAAACTGAAACAAAAATATTATTCTTGCAATTTTCTACACCATTTTAATTTAAGTGGTATAAAATATAAAATAATAAATATAAATTGCTAATACGTTTTAATTATAAGTATGTTAATAAATTTCGAATTATGTACACAAAGCACAAACAATTTTTTTTAAATCATGAATTGCGTAAAAAATGATGTATATTTCTTATGAAAACTAGAACATTTTTTCGAGCTATTTAATTTAGTAATTAATTAAATTTTATTTCAGGCGTAAAAGAAATCTGCATGTCATAAATAATGTTTGGAAACTATTTTTGCTCTAGCTTCATTATTTCTTCATGATTAAATGAGTGTCATTATAAAGTAAATAAATAGTGTTAGCTACACATACATTCCAATGAGTTGTTTAAAAATAAATAAGAAACATATTAAAAGAATACGATTACTATTTCAAGAGTCATCACATTATTTCATTTTAAATTATACATCATATTTTTATGTATTTCGTAATGACAAATGGATGCATGCATTTTCTTGACTTAGCAACTAACACCTTCATACTTTTCCTGGAGATAAACACAAAAATATGTGAATATCTGTAACACTGAAGGCATTTCAACACACTCGCATAAATTATTAAAAAAAATTAAATTTATGAAAATGACCATTCAGCAGAAATAATTTAATAACACCTATTCGATAATAGATGGCACCTAAAGAAATTATTAAGGTATTTGACTACCCAAAACTCTCGCCATTTTGGTGAAAAGTTTCGAAATTTATTTTATGTTTTTATTTTATAGCTCATACATTTAAGATTCTAAAAACACTGTATTTTTGTTTCTATAATATCTAGAAGCAAAGTTATAGCATAATTAGTAAGCCGGAAATGGAGTTTACAAAACCGGAAGTAAATCCCTACACAAAATATTTTTAAGTTATTGAATTGAAATTTTCAAAACATGTTTTATTTAGTTCTATCTGTGTTATGAATCCAAAACTAATCTCTGTGTTTATATTTATGTAGTTTATTGCTTTTTTATATATATATAAAAAAAATCATTAATTTTTAGAAAATCAAGTTTTTGCATAAAATTTGGCATATTTAAAAAACTTTTGAAAGTATTACAAATCTTTTAATTTCTAACACAAATGAAGATGTTATAGATGTACTGTATAAACATTATTTGAACACATTTGTTAGAATTTTGTGTAACTGCAATTTTTCATCAAAATTTCACTAAAAACGACAATTGTTATAGTCTATAAAACTCTCCAGAAAACATCAAAAGGTTAAAAAAAATTGAAATTAATTAAGAATGAATCTAAAAAATGTCTTGACTTATAAATATGGTGAGTTAAAAAAATGTACAATTATTAGAATATCTTTATATTGTATTAAAATCTTTAAATGGATTTTCTGAGAAACTGTTTTTCGATTTCTTGCTTCAAGGTAAAGTTCACTACAAAATTTCTTTTTAAGGTATTGAATTGAAATTTTCCGAAAACTATTTATTTAGTTTTATCTCCTGTCTAGACTATAATTTAATCTCTGTGCATATATTTATGTATTTTATTGCAATTTTTGTGAGAAAATAACATTAGTTTTTTAGTAAAAAACTGAGTTCTTACATAAAAGAATGACATATTTCAAAAACATTCAAAAGTATTAAAATTAGTATAGCTCTAATGATATAATTTATGTATTGTATAGATATTGTTCAAACATATTAATTGGAATTTTCAATACAAGCCTTACCATAACTGCAATTTTTCACTAAAATTTCACTCAAAATTCTCAATATATCCAAAATTATTTTTAAATTTGTGGAAATTGTACTTGAATTCCTAGTTTTAAGCCCTATTTCAAATAAAAATGTGTTTATTTAGTTGAAAATTTTTATATTTAAAAAAAAGTGCTTCGAAAGTAGTCACATACCTTAAGCAATCACTATTCGCTAAAATTTAATACGCATATCCGGCATAATCCAAATTGCATCAAGATATATGAAACTCCTACAATCCTGAACCTCCTAATAGATCAGTGCTTCTCAAACTTTCAATATTTGAGACCCAATATTCAATCAATATTTTCATCGCCCCCCGCATTCAATAAGATGTTTTGATTTCAACAATACTTAATATACTTTGATGCTAAGGCTACAATACGATTTTAACATCTTAAATGCCACCGGCGTATATAAACGTCTCGGCTCAGCCAGTACGTTTATTGCCCCGGACGTATATATACGTCTTTCTGAAGTAAGATCTTTTCTGGGTACTGCTATTCATAAAACTATTCCGAAGGCTTTGGAGTACAATAAAAGAACCATGACAAAGTTAGCGGTAAATTTACTTATTTCAGATAATTTGACTTTTGATTCTCTTTCTACCCCTCAATTACACCACATGCACTCGCCTACTTGTTAAAAAAACAGTGGGATTGGGAAACGAATCGCGTAATTTTTAATGGCATTTAAAGGATTGGATTTTAACCATACAGATTATCAAGATAAATGTTAATTTTTGTATATAGTTTTGTATATGAGAACACCTTGGGGACACTGGTAAATATTAAACTTGTTCTTAACTTGGTAAATAACTTAGTGCTTAAATTAATTATAAAATAGAACACTGCACATTACTGATATATTTATAAGTATCTTATATTAGTGTAAATGTGTATTTTATTTTTATTAAAATATAATATATGTCACAACATATATTATTTGTTTATTTTGAGTAAATTAATAATTCTTTTTAAAATAATCTTTTTTTCTAATTCCCAATATACTCGCTCCCTCTTTGTAGGGTTATCACGCACCGTTTGAGAAACGCTAGAATAGAATACTTCACAAAATTATTTTTCAACCTCATCTCTCTATATGTAAAAAAATAAATAAATCTTTATCATGCAATAAATTAATTTATTCATAAGGTATATTTAATAAAAACGGGCGTAAATACTTCAATTTAACTGAAGAGGAGCGCCAATAATGATTTGTCTAAGGGGTGTCCTCCTATCAAGAGCTTTCTCGAAAAAACTACGTTTACGTCATAGATCTTGATGTAATAGATGTTTCCAGTAATTTCCCGAAGCATCCATACGGTCACCAAATCGCCAAAAATGATTCCAACTTTAGTAGTACATGATACATGTAAGGTACAGTTTTATAATTTGAGCAGTAATTATGAGCATATGTATAATTTGTGCATTGTGGGTTAATCCGCCGTTAGGCAGTCAAGTCCCCCTTCCTATTTACAATAAAAATAGCTTCTTATTTTGAATTCCTCAGTTTACATCAATTGACGAAATGGAATAAATTTAATTAAATTTCAAAAGTAGCATTGTATGAATAAAATATAGCAGGATGCAATAGATTCAACCATAAGAAGTGTTACATGAAGATAGTATAGTAATTAGACATGAAATTCGCAGATCTTCTCTTTTTCGCAGTCTTATGAATTAGGTGTTACATTCGCTGCGCAACGATTTCAAGAATCCGAATCTAAACCCTTTTGAGACTTATCTCATTTGATACACATGGGAACACATGAATGGCGGAATAAATTTTTTTTTATTTCCGAAGTCTCCTTGTTTGATCAATACAGTCGATGCAAAGTGTCCATTCTTCGCAATTCCCTATCCCGTCAGCAAATAGGTTTATTTTTTGTTCGTCGAATAGAGGTGGAAAGAGCAACAAGAGGACTGACTAGTCAACCGCCAAGGACATTGGAAATGAATACTTTATTTGATAAAGCTTCTTGCAGAAATTATATTGGAATTGATCTTGGTTTAGTGAATAATACGATACCTCTATCTGGATGGGTCTAATACTATATCTCAGAAATATACCTGGCATATTACTCAATATATAGAATGAAAAAAAAAATCCGAAGGGAATATTTTTATGTTATTTCTATGTAATAAAGTTTATATATTTCATTTATTCCAAACCTCTATCCTTTGTGTGATAAATATTCTCATAACTTTATAATAATTCCTAAAAATTGTGTATGTTATCTTCTTTTTTAACTTTACATGTTTTTACTATAAATGGCATTGATATTCAGTTATAACTAAAATTATTAAATACATGTAATTAATTAGAATTTTATACATATATATCAGCGTTTCTCAAAATGTGAGGCGCACCCCCTTGGGGGCGTGATAACTCTACGAGGGGGGTGCGAGCATATTGAAAAGTCGAAAACAAAAGATTAGTGTTAAATTCGGTGTATAGCGTGCTCCCATACTTTCAAGTAGCATTTTTTAATTTTTAGGTATATTCGCCGTGTAATGCGCACCCCTTTTACGAAATAGCAAGAAGTGTGCGTGTACAAAGATGGTATGTCTTTAAGTCATATATTCTAGGGATTATTCAGGATTTTGAAAAAATAGTACACTTTTAGAATCAATTTTTTTTTTTAAATTTCACAAGGTAAATTTTATTTTTTTCAAATAAACAGTATTCGATATATATAGAAGACTAATTTTCCTTATAATCATCTCTTTCTCTATATTTGAAACCATCATTTTTCATACCTGGTGTATAACGCGCACCCGTAAATTTGGATCTTGTTTTCGTCTTAAAAGTGCGCGTTATACGCCGGATTTTACAATAGTTGTTTGTAAATTTTTATTATTTCATTCCGTTCATTTCCTCTTATTCTGTTATTTTTCAATACAAATAAACAAAAGCATAGACTTCGCATGCATTCACTATTATAATAGAATTATCCAAGGATTCTCACCAATCATTTTAACACTTCCTAAATGCGTTCTAATATGTGAATGCTGAATTATCTTGAATAAATATAAAAAAAATAGGTTTTTGATGAAAAATCTTATTTGATAATAATTTGATTTTTCATTTTACCCTTCTCTCTTGAAGCTTTGGCCATATACAATGCTTTAAAGGATGTTATAAGAAATATCAAGGAAATATGAAATCAGACAATAATTTATTAGGCTCATTAATATAAATTTTTGATAGCTAATGTATTTAAATTTTTAAAATCTTATTCAAAAAAAGGACAAATAGAAACACTGCAGAGAAGACACTAAGACAAATCAATTGACCATATACAACCAATTTTATTTACAATAAATAGAAACATCAGTAACAATTCAAAAATAAGATAAGAATATTATACATAAATTTTAGAAAAGGTTGTGACCGAAATTCGTCATAAATCTCCTTGAAAATGTACTTAGTTTATACTACCAAAAAGTCCAAAACATTTGTTATTCTTTTTTTTTGTAAATTATATCTTATATAAAAAATTCTAGCTCATAATATTACTAAGCAGCTTTCAAAATTCGTAGGTAATAGCATGCAGATTTCTAGATCGAAAAGAAAGCTTTTCCATGATGCAGTTCCAATAATTCACCTGTCCCGAACAGTACGTGAAAATCATTGAAATTTTCCAGAGGCAGCTAAAATAGTTGACAGATAATGAATACTTTCTAGTAGATAAATGTCTATGAAATCCAGAAGTGGTGATAAATATTGATGTTTTAAAGGTGCGAAGAACTAAGGTCATCGTATAGATGAATATTGTAGCATATTGATCTGCGGTTAAAAAAAAACCCGGAGATTTGACTGAGGAGCCAGCTTAACTGTTAAGTTCAACGCCTGGGGCACAGTTCAAAAGCAGCAGTTGACTGTACCACTGGTATCGGTTTGTACGGCTTTCGAAAAACAGTTGTTCTAATGAGCTGTGGGTCGTACGTGGCTGGAAGATCCAACGCCTGACAAATCTTCCACACAGAGAAGGATCTTACGACAGGGGCAGTAGTCGTTTGATCTACGCCTCTGTGTGGAGTTCGAGGCAAGACTGTTGATCCTGGCAGTGGGATAAACTTGGCCTTCAGGTCGGGGGACCTCGCACATCTTCCAGACGGTGAGAGAGTGAACGATGGGGATGTGTTCATCTACAGTAGTTACTGGTTGAGCATCAAGAGTAGAGTCAGGTACTACTCCGTCAAAGGATTGAATTGGGGAGCAATGTTCGAAAAGCTAAAGTGCCAATTCAAAAATCAAGATCTCCAGAAAGAAGGGGAGATCGTTTTTCAAAATCAATGTCAAAGCCCATTGAAGTAGGTATAGAAATACCTTGAAGGTCATAGAGATGATCATTTCAAAAATACTTGGTTGTATATCACAAATTCCTCAGAAGAGAACCATAAGCAAAGCACTTAATAAAGCATCAAATATAACGTTTGAAACAATAAATTACCTAAAGATAAAGTTGCTATAATACTTTATATTCTTTGTTGAACTGCGAAAGTTGTTGTATTTCTAGACATTGTTATGTGCTTCAAATACCCTTTTGAACAATGTAAATAGTCCAACAAACAATTCGCTATTTTAAAACGACAGTAGAAAAATTATTATCGCTGTTGTTTTGAAATATTCCTTGGTTAAAAGTATAATAAAGTTCTTATATAAAAAAACTAAAATTAAAATTTTTTAAAAATGATTTAGTAAAATGAAATTACATTCAAATTCTGAATTAAATTGGGAAATATGAACTTGGAAGATCTCAGTTTTAAAATGAAATTCTCTTGTTTCTTGTTATCTAGTTGTTTAAAAATGTAATAAATAAAAGCATAGTGCATATTTTTATACGCATGCGCAATTAAGTATCTGCAAATTTCTCAGTTCTGCATCAAATTTCAAAAATATGAATACGTGTTTTGGACAGATTTATCTTTCCCTGGTTATGGAAACACTTTTTTCTTAAGTTCTTATTTTTTCGAAATTAAATAAAAAGAATTGTTATATATATTCATAGCATCGAAAATAACCTTTTGGAGAGGGTGGTTGCAGCTTAGGTCATCTTTGTAATAGTTTCGTTATTTGGGTCACTTCTACACATTTAGGTGTCGATCAAAATTTCAAGGTCCATCGCCGTTAGTCCTTATGATGCATCAGAATGTGACGTAAAATATTAGAAATATTAGAGGGATATCTGGTTTTACAATCGTATCCTTTAGGTAATACAAGATAACTGACGCAGATGCCCATAGAAATTTCCTGAAGAATCGATATATAATCTTGAGTAGAGTTGCACACAGAGTGTCAAGAAAATACTGTAGTAAGGTAAACCATATCCCATTCTACTGGACATTAATCTGTTGTTCTCCTTCTTGGTAAAATAAAAAAATTGTATCAACACAATTATGTAAATAAAATATTTTCTGTTTCGTTCCGTACTATATACGTCATATACCTTTTTGCTCTCATATGCTTTCTCCATAATTTACATTTCAAGTTTTCTACGAGAGTGCATCATTCTCAGTATGGATGTTCCATGCTTCAGTTGTATTTTGGCCCTTACATTGGGGGGTGTTTTTTAGTTTTTTAAAATTGATCCCCTTTTTTACTTATTACAGTTGGGAAAAATGGGAAATTTTTTCGAAAGTATTTCAAAAAAATTTAAAAGCCCATTTTTTTTTGTTATTTGAGAAAAAAAAACGTGGTTTTAAATAAAAAATTTTTTTTTAAGTCAATTTTAAATAATTTTAGGTTTTAAAGGGTTTTTTTTTATCAAAAAAATTTTTAAATTTGAAAAATGATAACATTTGATATTTTTGAGAAAAATCTTAATAACAAAAAAAAAATATTTAATTAATAATTGTTTTGACACCATTTCTTCAAGAGTAAGAACGGCATAAGTTTGAATAAAAATGACAGACACCCCTGTAAGATGAAAATAAGCAAAAAATGAGTACACAAATTAAAAAACAATAGTTTCGAAGCAAAATAATAATAATAATGAAATCGGGTAAATATTTAATTTTTTTTAATTAACTATTTTTTGTAATTAATTATCCCTGTGTTATAAATATAGCATAACTATTTTTTTTAAAATTGACGTACAAAACTTCTCGCCGGTGTAGGATGTTTAATACTGTGACAATTACTACATTTAATTTATAACTATAGTTTTATCTATGTGCATCTACCTATAAGTTGTAAGTGAGCAATCAACTTTGAATATTTTATTATTTGGGATTAAGTATTTTTATATAACCTTTATATACATATGTGCATAAATTTTACAAATTGGTTTTCAAGAGTTGATTAAGCTTTTGAATAGTATGTAATTAAAGTCATAACTCGTATTTCTGTCAACGACTCAAATAAGAATGTGAGTTGTATAAGAAAATCATATAAATTTATTAAGAACATATTGCTACGCTTTTTTTTAATTAAAATTTCTACAGTATATTTTTTTTTTTATTCACCTTATATTATTTTATATAAGCTAAAAGTAGAAAATTTCTATTCTTTTACTCAGTTTCGTTCTAGTTTGATCCATTAGTGTATAAATCCCTAAATTTCCTTATGAAAAAATTCAATTTCTTACATGAGTTTTAGAGTAAAAATTTATTGAATTTCATTTTATGCTGAATATATTTTAAAATATTCAGAAAAAAAATTTAAAATTTCTTAGATTGTACTAAAATTAGTTATCTACAATATATTATTTTTGTATTCACCTTATATTATTTTATATAAGCCAAAAGGAGGACATTTCTATTCCTTTACTCAGTTTTGAAGTAGATTGATCATATTAGAGTAAAAATCCTTAAATTGTCTTATGAAAAAATTCAATTTCTTATATGAGTTCTTGAGTAAAACTTTATTGAATTTCATTTCATTTTGTACCTATTTTAAAATACTCAGAAAAAAAAATTAAAAGTTTTTTTAGATTTTACTAAAAACCATTATCTCTAAATCAGCTTTTTGGAACAAATATAACGCCCCCATGTTTTTTCAGAACATCTTTTTGATTCAATTTTATATTGTTCAATAAGTCATATTTAATATTTAAAACATTGAAGAAAATTAAAAGGAATGTTGTAATTTAATTCTTTGTTCCTGAAAGCTAATTTTTCAGTCTGTTGGTTGTTTTTTAAAGGTTTTAAGTTTTTTTTTTTTAAATTTAGTGTTATTCCTGTCATTCTTTATTTATTTTAAGATGGTGGTTTCACTTGACAAAAATTCAACGAAAACATCCTTGTTAAAAATCATTCCTCTTAATACAAATGCGTTTCAAATAAGAAAGATGCAAATAAGACTTTCTAAAAATAACAAATGTCTGTTCTAATTTGTCATGGTTCTTTGAAAATCATAGAAACATTCATGCATGTTTATTTTTCCTTTTTTCAAACTGCAAAAAAGTGAGGCCAAAAAATTTTCTCCCTCTTGGGAAAAACACAAATAAAAATTAAGCCTCAATCAACAGAGATTTGTTTTGCAATGAGATAAAATCAAAGAAAATTGGAGTGTCTTAAAATTCCCAGTTCTATAATGGGTCTTCTTAATCATAAATAGAAAGAAGCACATACGATGCAATCGATAAGAAAAGAATTTATTACGAAAGTGTTAAATAAAGAAAATATAAAAAGTGCAACAAGAAATGTATTTTTTACTTTTTAACATTTTAAATATATATCGTGATGTTTGTCAAAGAAAATTATATACAACGTTTTTTGTAGCTTACACTGTTATAGGAGCAGAAACAGGAAAATTCGTCAATTAAAAAATATTATATTATTGAAAATAATACTGCGGTTAAGAATTCACAATGTTTGGACTCAAAACAACTGATTGAAAGAACTGTTCAATTAGTTTTTGCATCGATTTAATGCAGTGTTTCTCAAACTGTGGGGCACGACCCCCTTGGGGGAGTGACAACTCTACAAGGGGGGCGCGAGCATATTGAAAAGTCGAGAAAAAAGATTATTTAAAAATAAAATTATAAATTTACTGAAAGTAAACAAACAAAATACATTCTGACATAATAAAAAATAAAATACACATTTAAACTGATATATTACACTTATAAATATATCAGTGCTACACAATGTATTTTATAATTAATTTAACAATTCTAAGTTAAAAAAAAATTATTAATTACCAGTGACACCACAGGTTTGTCATATTATAATTTCTAACAAAAATTAACACTTATCTTGATAATTTTTGTACGGTTTATAATTAAACCTTGACTGCCGATCATAAGTTTTGCAATTCGCTTCCAAATGCCAACCTTTTTCCACGTAGGCACGCGTATGTGATGTATTGGGGGGGGAGGAATAAAGGAGCAAAAATAATATGGAATAAGTAAATCTTTCGCAAACATTGTCAAGGTCCTTTTATTGCATTCTAAAGTCTTGAAATAATTTTACGGATAGCAGTGCACAGAAAAAAATCGTACTTCGGAAAGACGTATTTATACGTCTGGAGAAATAAAAGCTTTGACTTAGCGAGATGTTTGTATACACGGGGGTTCCTAAGAGGTTAAAATCATATCGTAGTTTTAGCGTCATAGTATTATTGAATTCAGTACATTGTTATTGTATGGGGGGCGCTATGAAAATAATGATTGAATATTGGGTCACGAGTAATGCAACTTTGAGAAGTACTGATTTAATGGCTCAATTAAAAGTTGATTGATTCTTAACAACACATCATACAGCTGTTGGCAATGAACCTGGGGACTTTTAAATTTAAAACTGGTATCTCATTTTAACCCCTTGACTGCGACACTGCGCTGTCCAGTATTTCTAGAAATCTGAGATTTCTGGGGATCCTGAACTTGACATTAGGACACATATTCTATTTTTCATTTTGATGTTAATTGATTCTCATGTTCGTTCGTATTTCAATTTTGCTCTTCAAAGTTTGTATAACTATTTTTTTATTTATTTTTACTTTTCTTGCCAATAAGGTATCTTCGGTCTATTTCAATGAAAACTATACTGAATGAAAATATTTGCCGCAAACCAATGAATACAATAGTGGTTATGATACTAATTTATCTATTTGCAATGAAGAAAATGAAGAAATGGAACAATAATGACATTGCACTTTTGTAAGGCGTGTGAAAAAGCTTTTTGTCCAAAGACACATTTAGATCAGTTTCACAAAGATCTTTGATTATAATTTTAAATTTTCGTATATTTTCAAATTTCTGTAACCCAGACATTTTGTAATTTAACTTTTGAATTTTATACAGTTCTAAATGAAAAGAAAGTCCACAGTTTAATGTTTCCTGTGCTGATTAGACTGCTTACACACACAAATTATCCATGTATCCACATAAGGTTACAATGAGAAAATTTTTCCTATGCATATCATATATATAACCGTGCGCAAGAGGTTAACTTTTCAATGGCTTGTAGTGTCTGGAGATTAGTTCAACGTTTATTAATAATTTTTTAACTGATGAAATTTAAAAGTTTAGGTAATTTTAGATAAATTTAACTTAACGTCTTTTAGGAATAGGTGTACTTATATAACTTGTGGTGTGAAAGGAACTTCGAAAAAATAAAAATGAAAATTTGGCAAACATATCTGAAATTTTCAGTAGAAAAGATGAAAAATGTCGAATAAGAAGAAAGCAGTTTCAGTGAAATAAAATGAAATTGTGTTATTTTTGTGCTTACTGAAATGAAAAATAATGTTTTAAGTAAAGTTTTCAGTATCTGAAAGATTTTCAACTGCACACGTATTATTTCCACGAATGAATACACTAAGGTAATCTTAAAAAGTTTTTTTAAGAACATACTGCTTCTATAAGCCGAATTTCAATTTCAAGACATCTGTTTTTCCATTCAAAACCTATAGATCTTTTGAAATTTTTATGCAAAATTGTGCTTTAAGACAAGAAATTTTTTATATGGTTTGTAACAAAATGTATTTCTTATTGAAAAAGATATATCTAAATTCATAAAATAAATGAATTCTAACAGTGAAAGTTATATTTTGGGAGAAATAACTTGAGCAACACAATGTACACTAAAAGGTTTTCAAGAAATATTTCTTATTTTAAGAATAAGAAAAATATCAATAAATATTTTTTTAAATGTATTCACTTTTAAAACAATTGTAAAGAAATAAATATGTACGCATATGTGTGCATGTGGGTATGGTGAGTCATTATGTATTATATAACCCAGTAAAACTAGTACATATATATTTTTTTAAACCTTTTAAAAAAAGGAACATATATTTATTCCGTATAATTAAACGTAGTACTTCATAAAATGAGAAATGGATTGTATAATTCTCTTTTAATTTTAAATTTTAAAGTCGTTATTATTTTTTTTTATTTTACGATTGTTTGTGGAACACTAAAACTCTGTATATGTTTTATTATTTTAAGTACACTCTGTATGATATAAATAGTTTTTATATATCCTAAAAGCATTTTTATTTTCGTACTTTTACAAACGGTTCAGAACTTATGTGTGTATGTGAAAAAAAATTGCTTCAGTGTGTATTCCTCTGAAGAATAATCCAAATAATCAGCAGACAATTCTGTTTCTGTATCCAAATTCACTTCATCCTTTCTCGAAAGAAGTTTTTCTTGTTGTTTACGTTGTCCATAATTTCAAAAGTCGCAGTTTTAATTCAAAGATATTGTATACAGTAGTACAACAGGTTTTAAGAATTTTATTTTCATCTTTCATTAAAGAAAAATTCCTGTCTTCACCACAAAGAAAATGCCGGGTCAAAATTATTTCAGTAACATAGTCAAACTGCGTCATATTCTTATGGCACTAGCGCCAAACGGGCGAACTAGTTAAGGGGTGGATTCCTGAATTTCAAATTAATATACATTATATGATACAAAATTAATCTTTCAATTCCTACTATTAGTTCACACTCCTCTCCCTATATATATATATATATATATATATATATATATATATATATATATATATATATATATATATATATATATATATATATATATATATATATATATATATATTTAAATATATATAATTCAATAACAACTCACACAATAATCAATTAAAAAACTAAAATTATATGAATCTTATAACATTAAAACCCATTTCAAAATATCAATGATGAATATAGAAGATAAAATTCTAACTTTTTCAAATAAAATTAAAAAATTATAAAAGAAAAATTTATAAAATATCCAAGCGCAACATCGGACTTAGGACCGATAAGTGGGGTTAAACTAGTTTGATGGCTCCAACATTCTCCTATTGCAACTTGGTAAGTTAATCGTAAAATATCCAAATCTCAAAATTTTAAAAATTAAAAATTTTAAAAAAAGTAAAAATTAAACCATTAAACTTGAAAAATTAAACTATTCGTCATCGCATTTTGAAAGATATTATAACATTAAAATATTAAAATTCTAAAACAACTAAATGCATAGTACAAGTGAATCCTCGAACACCAAAGATGACGCAACCACCTTTAAAATAGTTGTATAGGTAGAAAAAATGTCTAAAATCTTAAAGTTCAAATTAAAAACTCAGTATGTTCATAAATCAGCGTTTCTCAAACTGTTTGGCGCGCCCCCTTGGAGGGCGTGATAACTTTACGAGGGGGGCGTGAGCCTATCGAAAAGTCGAAAACAAAAGTTATTTAAAAATTATTAATTTACTGAAAGTAAACAAACAAAATACTTTTTGAAAAAAAAATGTAAAATACACATTTACACTTATATAATACACGTATAAATATATTAGTACTGTACAATGTATATTTTATTATTAATTTAACAATACTAAGTTAAGAACAAGTTTGATAATTATCAGTGACACCATGGACTTGTATTAACACTTGTCTTGATAATTTTAATGGTTTATAATTAATTCCTTAACTGCGGATTAAATCTTGCGCGATTCGCTCCCCAATGCTACCGTTTTCCAAGTAGACGAGCGTATTTTGATGTTTTTTAGGTGGAGGAGGACACGGTCAATGTCCTTTTATTGCATTCCAAAGCCTTCGGAATAATTTTATGGATAGCACTGAACAGAAAAGTTCATACTTCGGAAGGACGTATATATACGTCCAAAAATTAATGTTTTGGCTGAGCGAGACGTTTATATACGTCGGTGGCATATAAGAGGTTAAAGTCGTTTTGTAGCTTTAGTGTCAAAGTATAGAATTATTGAATTCAATACGTTGTTATTATATGGAGGGGGGCGCGATGAAAATGATGATTGAATAGTGGGTCGCGTATATTGAACGTTTCAGAAGCACTGTCATAAATGAATAACGTGAATCTTTAAAACTCACCAAAGAGCATCTTATCAATAATTCAATTCACAATTTTTGAAAGATTTTTCTCCCATATTTAATACAACCATTACCACTCCTATATTTTGCTCATAACTCCCACTAATGCCATGTCAATCCAAATGATTCATAATCTCACACTAGAGTTTAAGTATTTGGTATTAGATGCAAATCAGATTGCATGCAAAAAATTGCTTGATTGGTTATAAATGTTTGATTGGTCATAAATAATTTTAAAGTGTAGTCGTGTAAATATTGGTCTATGTGTATTAAAATGTATCCTGTGTGTGGAATGCACATATTCTTTACAGCTGGACCACTAACAAGCTGACTTTGTGGACCTAATGTTGTGTGGTGGATTTGTGCATTTATGAGTTTAAAAATATTTTTAAGAAATATTTTTCATCTATGTATTTTCTCAAGAAGTTGATGGGATAATCATTCTGTATATATGAAACAAAATATAAAATTCTGGTTGTTCTTGAACTTATCAATATTGTGTGTAGTTAAAATATTATTTCTCATGAAAAAATTTCAAACTATGTTTCTAAATATTGATATATGTTAACGGCTATTGAAGTTCGGTATCTTTATGGCATTGAAGTTAAATGCTTCCCTTTTATCATAGTGATTGCTGTATAATATTTTGTCAATAATATTTAAATCTAAACCTAAAAATTCAACTTTGCTGGAGTTAAAATTTGTCTGTTTTAAATTTAGGTATTCCGGATAAAAATTAATGCTAGGTTTAAATTCCCTGTCGCGACCTATGACAATTAAATCATCTATGTATCTTAATAAGAGGCAAGATGGTTCACTTCTTCGATGTTTGATTCATAGTGGTGTAAATACAGGTTAGCGAGACTATTACTGGCTGTGCCACCCTGAGGCAATCCAATGATTTGTTTGTAGAGTTTGTTATCAAAAATAATAGTGTTCTCCTGTATTACAAAACGAATCAGTGTATTGAACTTTTAAAAACTAATGTAATCATTCAAAACATATTTCTCATATGCATCTGAAAGTACCTGAATTATATATATATATATATATATATATATATATATATATATAGTTCAAATTTTCAATTTTTAATAAAATACTTTTTATTCATCCACTCAATTTCAAACGCCTTTTTTAAAACTTTTAGTAGATAACACTAGATGTCAATACAGTTTTTTCAAATATTAATTCATTAACTCTATTTAATTAATGAATAAATAGTAACAAACAAAAATAATAGTCCAACACCATATATAAAAAGGAAAATAGCTCGTTGTGTCCTTATAGTGCATTGGTTAGCACTTTTAATCCAATGGTCATGGGTTCGAATCCAACCTGGGATGGCCTACTTTCTGGGAATGTGATTTCTTTATACTATACTATTTTATTGGAATAATTAAACGGAGTTAATGAAGAAATAGTAACAAACAAAAGTAAAAGTCCAACACCATATATAAAAAGAAAAATTGCAAAGAAATTCGCTTTCTATTTTGCCACTTGTCATTGTGATTCAGTCATATGTATATACATATTTATATATGAACTGTAATTATTTAATAAAAAGGAACTAAGATAAAAATTTTCTTTGCTGACCTAAGAATGAATTGACTTAATTTCTTTTTTATATTACTTGTTTCATGTAATATATGAGAGAGTTAAAAATAACAAAATTGGTTTTTTCTTCTTTCAATTGAATGAATAATTCATATAATAATTAACTTGTCTTGAAGCTATACTTCAAGTAATGAATGTATTTCAGTAAAAAAAAAAGAAATGAACCTGGTTTCTGATACAAAAATCAAAGATTTGAAGTTTAAAGCAAATTTCCTTATTTATTTCTGCAATTATCACTTTTAAATTTATTTGATGTATCCTAAAACTCAACGGCAAAATATAAAAATTCTAAGAAACCGATGGCATTTTATAACGATTATTCATATATTTCTTAGGATACTTCATTTTTTTTAAATCCAATAAAATGTGTAAATGCGTGTAGAAATTATAATATTTTGCATTACAGTTACTAATCATTTAAAATGATTTTTTTAAAAAATCAGGTATTAAGTCTTGGTCTTAGAAAGAAACTTCCAGTAAAAATTAAAACAAAATAATACTGAAATTTTATTTCAATGAGGAATTTTAACACTATTTTTATATTCAAAAGTAAAATTCGGTTTTATGTAATCACTTTTAAATTTACTTGATGTATCTTAAACTCAACGGCAAAATATAAAAATTCTATGATAACGATGGCATTTTATAACGATTATTCATATTTTTATTACAATACTTCATTTTTAAACCCAATAAAATGTGTAAATGTGTAGAAATTATAATATTTTGCATTATAGTTACTAACCATTTAAAATGAATTTTTTTAAAAAAAATCAGGTATTAAATCTTGGTCTAAGAAAGAAACTTCCAGTGCAAATTAAAACAATAATAATACTCAAATTTTATTTCAATGAGGAATTTTAATACAATTTATATTCAAAAGTACAATTCAGTTTTATATTTTTTTTTGCAATTTTATAATAATAAATGTTTAAAGCTGTAAAAATTGCTTTTTCATTCCATCAGAGATAAAAGTTACAGCTTTTTTCTTAATAATAAATGGCCTACTAACTGTAGTTTATGGCTTTCTGCAAGGGTTGAATATTTTCTGGAAAAAGTTAGTTTTCTTGGATTAAAATATAAATCGTAGTTGTAACGCATATTTCCAACATTTTTCAACTATTTGGCTGGAAAACAAAGAGATATATCAAACTACATTTTTTACAATGAAATACGAAAACCAGTTGTTCTCCTCTTATAAAGGGAAAATTTTGTTTCTCTCTTATTTTATATACGTGTGAGGGTGCATGCGTATTTATTGAGTGTGTCCTAAAAATAGTTACCTGAATTTGCACAGCTAGATTCCTGTTTGGAAGTGTGTACGTAAAATGCCCAAAGAACTGCACCTATACAATCCATAGTATACAAAAAATTCAAAAAAAAAATTATGATGTCACAGCCGAAAGAAATCGTATTGGATATATCTACAGCAGTATATGTAAATATCCAGTATGACAAATGTTAAAGTATCCGAACACATCAGAAATGACCAAATTTGGTCAAGACAGTTTTTTTTTTAAATTTTATTTTATTAAAGAGTGGTATCTTTTGACTTTATAAAACATACTTGTGGTTTTTTTATACGCTACCTAGAAGCCAAGTTACAATAAATTTTATAAAGTTAGAAAAACCAAAAGTGGGCATTTAAAATGTTCAAAATCTATCATGGCATGGCGAGTCTGCTAATTCAAAATATTACGAATGTATTTCGATAAAACTTTTTGAACCTGATATTTATGTTATTTTCTAGAGAATGTTCTAAAATATTTCTTAAATTGTATGAATACTTTTTGAGATATGACTTGTTATTTAAATAATGGTCTCATAAAGAATGTGACTTTTCTTATAATATTTACTCAATCAGTTCTAAAATTTCAAAATTTTAATACAACATTAAAATTTTAGTACATTTTCTAGATAAATGTATATAATTTGTTCTAGCAATATTTTTACTAATATAAGTTTATTACTTTTATCTAATGGTTTTGAATTTTTATAAAAATATTGCTAAAATTTCACATATAGTTGTGATTTTTGTGTGAAATTTAGTCAATTTATTTTAAATATTGTTAAATATTGGTATTTTTTCGTATTGAGTCCTATAAAGCATTTATAATGTTTAAATCTGCTATTTTGCCAAAAAGTACTCCAAACGTGTTGGAATACCTTAAAAGGGCCCTATGTCCATATCGAGGCAGGCTTAAGCGCGCCGAGGAATTAATGAATGTTTACGTCAAAGCAGAGCGTTGCCACTGAAGCCCAAGTAGCATGCAGATGAGCAATTAAGTCCATTTTTGTTGCCATTACGTTTTGATATACAATTCCTTAAGATTACTCCGAAGGAAAAAATGAAACGGTGCCAGATCTGAGATCATGGTGGTAACAGAACCAGATTCCCACATCGGAACCAGCGGCTGTATTATACCACATAAAGCCAAACTTGTACTAAAGGAAAAATTAACAAATATTATACCACGTATTCGATTTCATTATAAAGATAAAATTTACTATAATACTACATTTAATTACTTATGTTACATTTAAACACAAGTAGTAATTAATCGAATAATGAAATAAAGGAAAACTGTAAATTGCTGAATTAAAACTGTCATCAGTTTAATTGTTACCAAATGGTAAATAATTAATTAAGACTTTTAAATAGATCACACTGATATAAAGGTTTATTCTATTATATAAAGTTTTTCATGTCTTGTTCATTGTTAAGTTAATAACTTAATTAAAAAAATTAATTCAAAACTTTGATTATATGACGAGAGTGGATTTCCTAATTTTTGAAGAAAAAATTTGAGATTTTTTTGTATTACTTAACGTAGTGACTTTTTAATTGTGTCTTTGTGAATATTCTCAAGTAATAGATTTATGCAATATTTTTGTACAAAAATGAATCTTTTAGTACGTTGTATATTAAGTAACCAAATCTTATTTTTTAAAAGGTATGCTTTTTAAAATTCAATTAGCGTATCATATTTAAAATTAGGAAGGTAGTGCTTTGTTCTTTTTCTTATGTGTGCTTAATTATTTCATATTTATATTTTTCGGTATATATTTTTTTTTATTTATTTTGGCCAGACATTATACATGTATTTTATATTTACATTTTGTTCATTATAGTCATTTACAATTTGTATACGCTGCGAATAAAATTTTTCATTAAATGTCCTTAAAAGAAATTAATATTAATTGTAACTTTATGTTTAGTGCAAGATGTAAGAATACTTAATTAGCCCATATGATATAAGGTTCATTTCTTTTTGGCTATAAAAGACATCTACAGAAAAATTATAGGTTAGAATACAAAATAACATAAATAAATAATAATCACAATCTGTAAAAACGTGTTTTAAGTTGAATTTTTCAAAATTGAAAAATTATCTTAACAAGGTACATTCCCGAAAACTCAGCACTCGATAACCCGGGAGCTTGATAACTCAGCCACACACTTGAATTCGAAAAAAAACCACCTGCAGACCCATTAAGTGGTAATTAGGAAGACACACAACAGGGTATTACGAATTTCTCAAAGAAAAGTAGCCAGTTTCTCAAAGTTTGAAACTGAATTGTGTCATTAAAGACACCTTTTTTTCTTAATTTATTGGCATAAATTCTATAGGACTAAAGGCATTACATTCTAAATATTATTCACATTATAACTCAGTGTAAGTCAAGATTATTCATATTATTTCCTTATTACTTCAAGTTAAACATCAACAAGAAAAAAGTTACAATAGTAATTTTTAGAACAACGAAGTCCTCGCTTATCAACCACTCTACGTTGCTTTTACAACAAACAGCCTCATCCCCTTCAGTTCCTTATAAGTTGACTTGCGGTTACACTCCCCTCTTGAAACCTATAAGGGTTTCAAGTATAATAAAATTAATATTATGGTTATATATATACACTGGTGTGCAAAACTTAAGCAACAATGTAAAAATTTAGCAGATAGCCATGAAATTGCAGAAAAGGAGGTCTGGAGATCAGTAGAGGGAACACGTAAGTCAGTAGAAACGTCATGCGTATGCAAATATCAGGAACAAAATGTCAGAAGCGATGTGAGCGTACGCAAAACGCGTGATGTCAGCGCGCGCTGCTCAACAGTAGAATGAAATGAAGGACGGAGACGCAATTCACCATATTCTCTGCAAGTGCCAGTCAATCAGTTCGTGAAATATGGCTAGAAGAAATCATCTGGATGACTTCACACGTGGAAGAATGATCGGAAAGCTGGAGGAGGGGCGTACTGTCACCAGTGTAGCTGCAGAGTTCGAAATCAACAAAAGTGTCGTTTCGCGCGCTTGGAAAGCGTTCCAAACCACAGGTACAGCTGTTAGAAAGGTTGGTGTAGCCGCCCGAGGACGACAACTGCAGGGGATGACCGATATATCATACTGCAGGCGAAAAAAAAATCGACAGCACTCAGCAAGCGCCATTGCTCAGAAACTCTGTACAGCAACAGGTCGACAAGTGTAGCGGTTTACTGTGGCCAGACGCCTTCACAAAGGGGGCCTGTTCACCCACCGTCCTGAACGCTGCCTCCCGTTGAAAGATGGCCACTGAAGCACCGTTTACAGTGGGACAGAGAGCACAAAAACTGGACAACTGATCAATGGAGTCGTGTTCTCTTTACGGATGAGAGTCTGTTCAGTACCAGAAGCGATTCTCAACGCGTTTTGATTTGGAGAAAGATCGGGACCCGGTTTTATCCCAGTAGCATCAAGGAAAGACATCGTTACGGTGGTCCTGGAGTTCTTGTCTGGGTTGACATTATGCTGAACGGCGGAACTGAGCTTCCCACTTTCGGCAGAGGGTCTGTAACCGGGGATCGCTATTGTGAGGAGGTACTTCTTCCCCATCTGCATCTTTTCCGAGGTGCCATTGGCCCAGACTTCATCTTTATGGATGACAATGCACTGCCACATCGCACTCTTGCTTGTTGAGGAGCTGCTGGAAAGTGAAGATATCACTCGAATGGATTGGCCAGCGTGCTCCCAGATTTAAATCCCATAGAACATGTGGATGCTTTGGGGAGACGTATTGCCACACGCTCATCATCGGAGTACAACCAACAACTCAAACAGATGTTGATTGAGGAATGGGCACTCTACCTCAAAAATGTGCACCAGCTGGTTCTGAGTATGTGGAGACGGTGCAAAGCAACCATTGTAGTAAGGGGAGGGCATATACCATATTAAGGAACATCTGCTTGTTGTTCTTCCTATTGGATAGACAATCATGAGTCACGATACTATGCGTTCAATAAAGCTTGTTTTTGTTTGATTCCATACCGTATGCGTTTTGTTCCTTTTGTTCCTTTCCCGATGCTTTCGTCATCCTTTACGTACATAAAACTCTCCCTCATTTTAGAATTTCATGTCTCTCAGATGATTTTTCGTGAAGTTATGGCAATAAACCCACCTGTTGCTTAAGTTTTGTACACCAGTGTATATATATATATATATATATATATATATATATATATATATATTATATATATATATATATATATATATATATATATATATATATATATATAATGGTTCGCAGTAATAAAAAAATTCCGATTTTACACTTGGTTATCACAAAATGGCAAAACGTGAATCCTAAGAACACCCTATTATAAGTACTTGTTCCAGTTTTTGCTTCAACAACTCTCACGTTGCCATCTCTTCCAGGTGTTACATTGCAAATTTTATGAATTTTCGAGGTAGAAAATGGTAACACATTTTCCTTTATTCAGACACCCATACCTGACGCAACGTAACCCTTATCAGCCTACCATTTAGATCTGTGCTGCGTATTTGCAAAGTAATCAAGTGACCACGTTTTTCATATAGTTTGAGTCAATTTGCAAATTAGTTGATTTGAATCTATGAAAACATTTGGTTTGAATCTTTGAAAACAATTGGTTTGAATTTATGTGACATCCATTTGAGGCAAGGCATTAAACTGTCTACCAATTAAAAAGTAGCCAAGCGCCAAAGCCAAAAAGAAACCATTTTTAGGGCTCATTATTTTTGTAATTATTGTAAGAAACTCCTCAAGATTAAATTTATATTATCCTATACAGCGTTTTAATGGTTCACCCGTATCCTGCAATCCTCCAAAATTAGGAGATTGAGGAGGAATAAAGTTCCAAGAAATTACCTGTGAAGAGACAAATAGTGAAAAACAGATTCTTGTTTGGATAAGGGAAGGACTTTCTTTACCTCTAATGCAGTCCCAAAACAGTTATTTGCATTGTCAGAAAATAATTGTGAGAGGGAGGGTAACACTTTTCAACTTACATACCTTTTTAAATGCGCAATTAATACATCAGCCATTAAGTCATTAAATACTTGAGATGTATTGCTTTTGTAACTAAACACACAAATATGCACAGGTAAACCTATTTTCTGATTTTTAAACTTCATAAATAAACACTATTATCTAATCTAGTTTTGGAAAATGGTTTGCTTACTATTATTCTGTATTTAAACAAGGGTGCCAAAACATAATTAATTTCTCTTGGATTGACCTTAAAGCACGTAACACAATTGAATACTATGAGTCACGCTATCCCCCGGGAACTTAAGTCTCAATACTCTTGTCGTACACTGTAAATTTCTTGGATGATAAACTGAAGATAAAAATCAATTCAGTCGACTTTTTTGCAACAGAACAGGATGTATTGCTTGAAAGGAAGGTCTGATTTCATGATTCATCGAACATCACAAATGAGATGTTCATGATATAGGAAAAGAATTAAAATACTTAAATGTGATTCACTTAAAAACATAGTAACTGTTAAAACCTTTAAATCTTTACAGAAGTGTTGGGCTTTTACTATCTTTAAGATACACTTCTTTGCTATCTTCAGATTCCTTCTCTGAAGGGGATCACTGTAAACACTGCATTTTCATTTATAAATAAATCTAAAAACCAAACCAAAAACTCTAATTAGCTTAAGGTATCCGACTACATTCGGAACCGTGATTTTGCAAAAAGCATATAAATGGATAATATTTATTATATTTAGTGACACTTAAATAAGAAAATGTACATAAAATTGTTTTAAGAATAGTATTACAATAAAAAATTATTTAAGTACAATATTTGGACAAAAAATTAACATAGAATGACCCATTTTTAAAATATTCTCCTTTTTGGGAAAAATGCTTCTGTTATAATAATATTTTGCCTGTATATAGCTCAGACCACTGTACAGAAGCTTAACTAGAATTTTTTAAATATATAACTTAGAAGTGTGTTTATCCGTGTTTTACGACAACAGAGGGGAGAAATTTTAAGAAAAAAAAGCCGTTAAATATTTCAAAGGGTTGTAACTCTGAAAATAATGTGAATTTTTAAAAATCATAGTTGAGCCTCCGTACAGAGGTCTGAGCTATATACAGGCAAAATATTATTATAATAGAAGCATTGTTCACAAAAGGAGAAAATTTTGAAAAAAGGTTATTCTAAGTAAATTTTTTGCCGAAATATTGTATTTAAAAACTTTTTTGTCAAAATGTCCCTAAAACGATTCTATACATATATTCTAATCTAAGTGACACTAAATATCACGAAAATTATCCATTTAATGCTTTTTTAAAATCACGATTTCGAACGTAGTCGCATACCTTAAGAAAAGAATTAGTTTGAAGTTGTTTTTAACTTTATCCTTACATTTTTTTTTTCAATTCCCTTGTGGAATCTTCGTCATTACCAGGTACCTTAAAGTTTACTGAAGATTCCTCAGTGAGTTATTGTCTATAAATGATGGTCCCTTCAACAAATGTGAAAGGTACTTTATTTGTTCAGGCCAGAATTCACTAAAACAGATCTGCAGGATTGTGCTTTGTGCTAACATAGTTCCTAACGAATGTCTTTGACAAGTCCTGGATTCTTGATACTATTTTCACCACAACCACCTTGTATGGACAAGGTGATGATCAAATCTATGCAAGAAATGTTGCAGAATAATATCACATAAATACCATGATCAATTTTAAGAAACAATGAGCCTATTATTCTTACAACAAGCCTTGATAGGAGCTCTGCTCTACAGAGCTCAAGATATAGAATGCTCAGTCTTTGCAATTAGATACACACTTGCCCGTAGGGAAACTTTACACTCGACATATTGACTCACTCTTATAATGTAGATAACAGCGCTAAATTCATATTTGCAGGCTTCACAAAATCCAATAAGATGAATTTACTTAGAATCTTCGACAAGGAACGTAAATCTTGTCCAATAACGATAAAGACTCTAAGAAACGACTCCATTCCTTTCTAAATTCAAGTGGAAATTCTTCATCCCTGGACAATTTGAGTGACCAAAGTCCTGAATGGATATTTTAGCATTGATAAGAATCGGTGCTAACGGCCACATTGGATCAAACACTCTCGAAATTTGTGAAAAAAGCGAAAATTCTTTGTCGCACACAAGCGCGGTATAGTAACAGCATTTTATCACGAAGCAAGGTCTACGAATGTATAGAGCACTTCAAACAGGAGAGAACTTCTTTGTGTGACTATGAAAGTCCAGGTGGTCCATCTTCGTCAACCACTGAAGGTCATCGTCGTTGAAGGTATAGTGATGAAAGGGATGGCTAGTATGCAACGCATGAGCAACACCTTTTGCAAAAAATAAATAATTAAATAAATAAAACACTGAACTCCATTCCTTCTAGGTGAAAATAAACCATGGAGCTGTAATGGTGAACGGTCTGGTATATTTATGTCTACGAGGGAAGACTAGTGACAGATTGTGGATAAATGTTTTCGTCCAACCCTCATTCAGCGCTGAATACTAGCGCTACTGCCAAACCTTGGAAAGATCAATTGAAAAACTTCTTTTACTTTTTAACATTTACTTCTTGTATATGTCCTCATCTTTAATGTTATTAACAAGCGTGTGTGACGATTTTAATAGTGAATTGGGAATATCTTTCATTAAAAACTGAATCATTGAATTGTAAAATTTTACTCTTAATTCTGCTGATGTAATTTTATTCCTGAATAATGAATTGACAACAGAAAATACCGTAAATACTTATTTATAGGAGAAAATATCTGCTGAAAGTATCAATTACGTAAGTGGTTCTCAAACTGTGGAGTTTCGATAACCCTAAGAGAAGGAGCAAGCTTATCGAAAAGCCGAAAATAAAATATTACTTAAAGGAATACTAATTTACTTAAGAGAAGCCAATTATATACATTCCAAAATACATTCTAACAATAAAAATAAAATATATATTTATATATACACATACTTATAAATTTATCATTGATGTGCACAATTTATTTCACACATAATTAATGTATCACTACTAAATTAAGAACACGTTTAATAATCCTCAGTGACTTTCATGGGCTTGTCTTGTAGTTTCATAGAAGTTTTTCATAGGAAGTGTTCAAGCCACAAATTGACACTCTTGGTTCCTCTTCTACATTTAGTTGATAATTTAACGAGGTTCGTTCAAAACGTTCAAAACGTTTCCTAGATTTTTGGTTCAATGTCCACGAGAATGCCAGATGTAAAGGATATAAGAAAGGGAACAACAAAAAATAGACTATTTTCTCATGACTTTTGTACATTTAGAAATGAATGATTGCGGAAATAAATAGTTTATATAATTAAAAATTAATATTAATATGTCCCAATTTAAAAATTAGAAAGTAAAAGTAACATAAAACTTAACTTATTACTTAAAAAAGTAAACTACTTGAAACAAATATTACTTAAAAATAAAATATGGAAGTTCGTTCGCACTTTATGAAAACTATTTTGTAATTTATTTTCTCATTTGCACATTTTGAAATAAAACTTTAACAACTTCCAAATTATCGTATTCTAAGTTTTTCTTTTGATTGGAATGTAAAATAAAAGATTTATTTTAAAAATGATATATGGCTTGAAGGTTTAGGAATTACGCTTTCCAAGGAGAAATATTCATATTAACAAGTTAACAAGTAATATAAAAAAAATAAAGAAAAAAATTAAGTCAATTTCTACTTAGATCAACAAAGAAAATTTTTATTTTAGCTAATTTTTATTAAATAGTTACGTTAATATAAATAAAAATTTTAATAACAGAAAACAGCATTAAATGGGCATAAATTTTTTTTCAATTTTCATTAAATATCGAATTTAATAAAACAATCGTGTATATAAATTTTTTTAAAAGAATACTTAAACGTGAGAAGAAAAAAACCCTTTTTAAGTTTTGACAAGTCCCAAAAAATGTAACTCACCAAAAAAGGGTGCCAATTGGTTTATTTGTAACCTTTAAATAATTTGTTTTAAACAATTATTTTTTTTAATTGTTTTATATTATTGTATTGTCATCCCAAAATAAACCTGTATATAAAAATTTCAGCTGAGTTAAACTTTTTTAAAAGTATTTTTTTTAACGATTGAAAATTCCACCCAGATAAATAAATAAATATATAGAGATTGTGAGCTAATAGTAGGAATTGAAAAAGCGTGGTAAAATTGTCGGTTATTGCATTTCAAGCATAGTTATTTATAGCAGATTAAATTTTAAGGTGAAAAACGCCAATCGGAAAGTAAAAAGGAAAACTTGACCACAAAACTTCATCCTAAGACTAATCAAACACAAGCAACTATCAAGAAATTGAAGTTTCTGATCCTAAAAGAAAATCCATGGTCCGAAGTTTCATTGCAGCAAAACTGGGAATGCCTTCCGAAACTCTAATTATAATCATTGAAAAAGATTCAAAGTTAAAATAGATCTTAGAGATTAAAGCTCATTTTTTAAAACATATTACTGACAGAAAAACAAATTGTAGAAAATTATATAAAAACGTTTAGCTGCTGGAGAATGGATAACTTTGGTAATGAGGTATGCGTATATTTAAGTGACTGTAATAAGAAAATCAATTGAAGGGAACGACCGTATGCAATGACTTCGTCAGTGTACAGGAAAATTTTTAAAGGGATTCAAGATAGTTACAGGATTTTTAACCAAAGGTAAATTAAAAATTAAACCTGTCTGTGGTAAAGCCAAAGTTAATTCACTTTATTATCAGCAGAATATTTTAGAGCCAAATTTTGAAGAAAAAATTCCAACTTTATATGGAAAGTGCATTGGTAAATTTGAGCTTCATATGGACAAAGCCTCAAGTCATTCGTCAACCGTCATTTATTTAGCAAAGAAAGAATCAGAAACACACACACAGGAATAAAATATATCACATTTGGTGAAATGCGTGTAAGACAACCCTACGCTTCTGTAATGGACTTTTGTGCCTTTGGTTTATTAAAACGAGCCTTAAGAATATGGTATCCAAGAACACTGAACGGACTTCGGAAAACTTTTCATGAAGAATGGAGTAAAATTCACATGGCAATACCTAGAAAAAGTTGACTTTCATGAAACATTTAAGCTAGAGCTATTGTCAAGAATCATGGCTATCAGAAAAAAGCAAATTTCCAGAAAAAGTAGGGTATTTATTGTTAAAATTTAACTATCAAAATCGTTGCCATAAAGTGTGAACGACCTTCTGCCTGCAAGGTTTAATACTTACCTGGGTAATTTGTACGGCTTATAATTAAGGTCATATTGTAGTTATAAGTCAAATTAAGTTATTATTACATTTAATACGTTGTTATTATGTGGGAGGGGGCAGTAGAAATTATAATGGAAAACTGGGTTAGCAATTTTGACAGCGTGAGAAGCACTGATTTATGTGAATACATTATACATATAAACATACGAGGGTAACTCTGAAATTTTTGAGATATGTGCACACAAGAGGTTTTAAAATAAAATTAACGGTTTAGTATGGAAATACAAAGTATTTAACTCCGGAGACGACTTTTGACTGACTTACTTCAAGTTGTTTAGCGTAGAATACATTTTAGACAGAATCTAGAATATTACAGTGCTATGATTTTCTATGATTTTAAAGCTGGATTAAGTCAAGAGGAAAGCGTTCAATGGCTGCAATTAACATTTGGTGATGAATCTCCCTGTCGTGCTACTGTATTCAGAGAGTTTAAAGAATTTACAGAGGTCACAATTCTCTTCAGGATGAAGAACATACAGGAAGGCCACGGACGGCAGTAATCCAGGATAATGTGTCTGCCATGCGGAAAATGTTAATGAATGATAATCGCTGTACCTACCAAATGATACAGAAAGAACTTTTTTTTAACTTTGGATCCGCAGCCATATAAAAAATTATTCATGAAGAATTACGTATTAAAAAAAGTAGTTTGCCGTTGGGTTCCCCTTTAATCTAACTCAGCACAAAAAAGAGGAACGAGTCAGAATCAGTAAGCAAATCCCTTAAATTGCCGAATGATGGTGGCCACCGCGTCGTTTCTAAAATTGTAATGGATGATGAAACGTACATGCCGTTTTATGACGTTTCAACACTTCAAGAAAGCAAAGTAGGGGAAAAGGAAGATGATCCCAGCCAACAAGGGTTTAAAGACCAACACAAAAAAAAAAGAAAAGTGCCGTTTTTTTCAGAATTACGGAATTGATCAAACCCATCAAGAGGGAAAACAGAAGCCCGAACAGCGCTGGTATACCACAAATTTTTTCCCGAAAATTTAAGGGTTAATGTTGGGTACTAATGTTCCCAAAACAAATCGTCCTACACCCGGGACAACAGTTGAGTTTCTTAAAACAAATTAAAGTGATAGGATCCACCGTATTCTCCGGATATAGCTATGTGTGACTTGGTTACTAATTAATCTAAAAAGTAACTTACGGCAACGTGGTTTTTATTAATAAGAATACATTAATGTGGCTTTAAATGCGTTTTGTTCATCAATTCCAAGAAATGAATGGTTTCAGACATTTAATATGTGGAAAGTCCGTATACAAAAGTGCGCTCGATGCTGGAGGAGACTACTTTGAACACTCCTAAAATTTTGCGAAATTTTAAAACCAAGAGTATTTCAAAAACTTCAGAGTGACACTCGTATAAAATTTACTCCATGATTATTTTATGAACAGCTGTAACTGGCAAAGATTTATATATTTTTAAGCAATGATTAATTGTTAAGGGCAATTTGAATGCCACTCTCGTAAATGTCAGATAACGTTGAAATAATTGCATTGAATTCTGAATTATTTAGCGTGCGACCAGTTCTGCTTCATAATTATTTTTAAAAGGGCAGAGTACTTGAAGCTTTGATATTTTTTATTTACGATTAAAAAAACGCAATTGGGTTACTAAAGTTCAAAATTTTCTTCTGGAAATGTAGTCACGTTCTTTTTAATAAAAAATGAATAAAACTATCAAAAAAATACAGAATTTAATTCTTTCTAGCTGAAACACACACATGTGTTAAGTATAAAATTGATAGAGATATCTTCCATGCCACTTTTTGATAGACATACATGTCATCAAAAACAAAATAATACAGATGACAAAAATTGCATCTATAAATGTAGCAGAAAAGTAAAACCTAAATACAACTAAGCAAAATATTATTAAAAAATTTATGAAGAAAAATATTTAATAAATAAAAACAAATAGGAAAATGTTTTGCACAAAAGCTAGAAATGTTAGGAAAGAAGGTATTGTAAAACATCTTAACATATTTGACTAAATTAAGAAAATAAAGTACCTTGATATATTATATTTTAAGAAATTCGAAAAATGCCGAGATGGAGAGAAGCTTCAAAGTAAACATTCCTTGAAACAAAACTGATGTAGTTGTAAAATCCTTATTTACCATTTCAATTTAAAATAAAATCGATATATTGAATCTAAGAATGAAAGAGTGTTTGTCATTTGTATGAAAAGAGATACAAAAGAAACAAACGAGTTTTGTGAAAGATTTTAAGAAATTAGGAATAAAACAAAGGTGCTTTTAATTCTTTGTACGAAGGAACTCTTTTATGCTCTAAAATATATGCTGATTCCCCATTAACTTTTATAAACAAAAATCTACTTTTTAAATCAAGTCATTTAAAAAGTAATGCATTCACATATTTTATTTTATTTTAGTTTTATTATTACATATATTTTTTTTGTCTTTTAAATAGTCATTAAAAGGTATTATTATGTTTAAGATAAATTTTTCTGAAAGACTTTAAAACATCCTATTTTAATGGAACCAAATGCAATCGTACCAAGACATAATAAACAACTTTAAAATATGAAAATATAATTAAATGATCTACAGTAATATGGCTTTTTGAAAAATCATTTTAAAGACAGGTATTTAGATATTTTGAAGTACTTTTAAAAAAAAAATTGCATAAGTTCTTCTAATAAGTATTTATTTTATATAAAGGTATTGCTACAGATTAAAGTATAAATAGAAACATAAACCCAAAAAAATTGCAAAATTAATAGTTTGTTAATAAGCATGATAAATAACAATTAGTTATTTAAAATTAGCATTTCATTCAAGTAAAATTTGTATGTGCCGGGTGTCCATAATTAAACAGAAAATTTTCGATCAGAGAGTCTGAACAAAAACTACACAGCCGAATTGTGTGAAAATTTGGTAATGGAAGAATGAAAAGATGGGAATTTTATCGAGTGGGAGAATAAAAAAAGTTTCAAAAACAGCCACTAGATGGCGTTGTGTAATGTAAACTAATAGCATATGCAAATGTCGTAGCTGTAGTAATCCTGTTATGCCCAGCAACCCGCGGGATATAAAGATGAGAGAGGTGAACCTCAGTCATACTCGTTTCCAAGTTATAGGGAGACTAGCTGTCCCATCTCCCGATTTTGACTAACTTCACATCTGATCCACCCTCAACGAGAACTCGACTTGCAATTGGCGGTAAGTCTCTCGTCAAGTACAACAAAACCGGCAGTTTGACGTCAAACACCTCGAAAACTAAGCGGAGGGAGTCCGGCTCGGGGCTTCTCTCAGCAGGCCATAATCGGGACTCTGCGTTCTCGAGGAGCGACCACTCCAAAGAGACAGGCTACTTATTTTCTTTTTCACCTTTCACGATCTCCTTTGCTACAGCACAGGCAATTTTCTTTTCCACCTTTCTGTTAAGAATTTTACTTTCAGGTTTAAATTTTTATTATGACAAATCAGTAGTTTAAAATTAATTTAACATTTTAAATTAAATAGGCAATTACCGGTTGATTCATAAATAGTGTGACCAATTTTACAGGATCATAAATTTTTATTCAATCAAGTTATTTACTTGGCGTTTTCAATGTTATGTCCTCTAGCACATTACACTTTACGTAAACGTTTTGGTCGTGCCAAAAGAGTATTTTCGACCATTTTTGGAGTATTTTTCTAACTTCCTCTTTGATTGCTTTTTGAAGCCCTTTTGAAATGCTCTTACTTTACGTACATTTAATTGTTTTTTTTAAGTATCCTTGTAAAAAAAAATCGCGAGGAACTCAGACAGAGGATTGTGATAACATTTACCAGGAGGCCGAAAATTTATTTTTTTATACTTCAGTCATTTTACAGTTGATTTTGCAGTGTAATTTGGTGCCCAATTTTGGTGAAAAACGAAATTTCTTTGAGAGCAAAGCCGTTTACTTTCTATGATCAAGTATTTCAAAGCTTTTTTATAATAGTATTCAGCATTAATTTTAGACTTTGGATCTACAAAAAATGGTTTTGTTAAGCCTTGAGAGGACATTCGCATCCATACCATAACACTTGACTGCTAACTTGAATTTTGCCTAACAGTTGCGTCTTTGCGACTTTTTTGCCAAAAATATGTTGTATTTTTGTTTTGCAAGTTGCTAATGACAGATGAAACAGTGCTTCATTCAAAGTTATCCATGTGTTGTACCCACCTTTGGTTAACATTAAATACATAGACCAAGATCGTTTTCTTTGTTTTTCTATGGTCTTAAGAGACATTTGATGGCAAACTGGAAAATTAATTTTTTTCTAGCCAATTTTCTTTATTTGACGATAAATTGTCGATTGCTATACCTGTAGTTTCATTGCCATAGTTCTTTGAGGCAAAGTATTTTCTACAACTTTTTTTCATTAAGGACTTTCTTTTGTTCACGTTTCTTCCTCGAGTTTTTGATTGCGAAGCAAATTTTATTTATTTTTTTATCACACTTCTCGTGTGTTTATTCTTTAACATTGAACTGTCCTATATTCTATGCATCATATGTATGATCTGCTGTTATGCATCTAGTTAATCCCAGGCTACCAAAGTTAACATATTTTATTGCAAGGTATGTTCAAATAAAATGTATTTCCATTTGTATAAATTCTTCTTGATGTGTCATTTTGCATAGTATAGAGCAGGTATTGAAGACCTAAAGCATGCATGCCAGATTTAGCGCGAAATATAATTCTAAGAGGCACTCTACAACACTCTACAAAATTAGGACATACAGTCCTGTGTCTCTCCTCTCTGCAAACCACGCTTTTTCTCTTCTTCCATTGGTTAGGCGGTCCGATACACGAGTATCGAATATGAATTATATCAATAATTTAGTTTAGAGAACGTCGAGCGATATAGATTACTTTTAACTTTATATCACTTCTTAGTTTTAATGTGAAAGGTTGTATTTATGCTTGGTTATTGTGAAAATTCATACCTAATACATATTTAATCAAATGACAGCTAAAAAAATCACGATGTTCACGGTTTTCAAGACTCTTGGACGATTGAATATGGATTCATTCAATAAAAAGATCGTTCTCTATGTAAGTTAAGTCCCGAAAAGTGTGTTATGTCATCCGTTAAGTGCTCAAAGACATTTTTCAAACTAAACATTAGTCTACATATTCGAATTCTGATGACAAATGTGAAGCTTCTACGTATCTGTGGGAGAGAGAACAAATCTTTTCTCATTTAAAAACAAAAACAAAAAAATGTGTCTACAAAGAATTTGTTTAACAGCTGTGCAATCTGAAATTTACAAATTAAGCCCCTGCCATTGCCAAATAAAATTGATTTGTGTAAATGACAAATTAAAATATATTATAATCTTAAAATATAGCTAAATATTTTTTTTATTTAACTATTTTGAAGAAATATTTGTATTTTATCTTAACTACTTATCTTAGTGTAATTAAAACATACTTATTATACACACACATAAGAAATATGTGTACAGTTATTTATTTTTTATTTATGTTTAGGGAGTAGTAATATTTTATGTGAGTGCTAATTTTATTAAATAAATGTCTTTAAATGGATGCATAACTACTCTATAAAACTCTACAACTGTATTACCCATGCTTATTTCCAGATTTTACATACATTGCCAAGATAATTAATTAAATTGATTCAAATATTTTGCTGCATCTTTAATGTTAATGGTAAATTAGTTTGATACATACAAGTTTGAGAACTTATGTAAAATAGAGTATGGTTTCGATTTTTCTACACACAACGCCTCCAGTCCCCACACACAATAAACCACACAATACAAAAATATATATATATATATATATATACATATAATCCACAATAATAATAATATATAAAAATAATTATAACCCTAAGTATAACTAGACATAATAGTAAAAAATATTTACCATAGTAACATAATAGCAAACTCTTGGCCATTAGAAACCAAAAAAGCTGGTTTAAAAAAATGTTTTCTTCAAAAACTTTCAAATCGAAAATGTTTTTCTAAATTCCTGTATTTCGTAAAATGAAACTTTTTGACACAGAAATAGAAGTAAAAGTTAGATACGGGATGTAAATATAAAATAAACAAATTAGTAATATTAATGTATAAATAAGTAATGCAATAAAGTTCATAATGTAATAAATTGTTGCGATTTGTAATAAAAAATAAATACTTTTGCTAAAGAAGAAATAAGAAGCATTTGTATTTAATTAATGTTGCTATAGTAATCCATTAAAAAAGATTATTTTTTGGTCATTGAACTATTTAATGGTTTGATTTTTCTATTTGGAATTAAATTGATTCCGAGTCTATGCGTAATTATATGTTAGGTATTACTTATCGGCTTTATTAATGAATATTGTATTTCAAGTTAAAACAAAATGCATCCATTAGAATGAAGTTTGAAATTTTGAGATACGAAAATATTTCTAACTGTTTCTTTTGAAACAACCTTTCTTTATGTTTGACTTAGTGTCTCTGATCTAAAATATTAAATTTTATACAACATTATTCTGCCCTGTGAGCAAAAACTACTTTTAAAGCATTGGAATTCCTCTGTTCATTCAGCAATTTTTTTAGTTTTTCTGGTGCTATGTAACTCGAGAAATGAAATACATGCCCTTCTATATAAAACATGCTGTTAAATAGAATGCGCAAGTGTCTTTTTTATACTTTTTCTATTGGAGTTGTCAAGAGATTTAAAGCGGAGTGGTACTAGTCCATGCGTCGCTGTCGTCTATTCATAGTGGTTCAAATGTTATGAGGTATGTTACCAATAGCCTTGATGTGTGGCTTCACAGTATGACTTAATTCAAAAAATTAAACTAAATCGTACTTTAATTTTCTAATAATTTCTTGTAATTTAACAACAATGATGAAAACATTTACTTTTCTATGCTATTAATTTTTGAATGTTATCTGAATTATACAACAATACTTTTGTTACTTGTATATTTTACCACTTGTTTACTCACTTGATTCAATGAAATTGTTGATATCCATATAGGTGAGAATTCTATACAGTTGTGTGAAAAATTAGTCTACGTTAATATTTTGATTATAATTATATAATAAATTAGTATACTTACTCATATTGGCGTTTAAATTTTATCCTCATTTTAACTGAATAATTGCTTAAAAATCTTGAATCCGCATGATATGATGAATCAGTAAGAAATTACATCGTATAATTTGATAATTTTTGTCAACTTATTTCTCAATCTACCATTGATAATGTTCCAACATAAATCAATAGCGTGTATTTATATTAAAATTTCATTAATTTTGTTATCTAAATTATAATATAATTTTTCTTAAGCCCCCAACTGCCACCAACGTTTACATCCATCTCGCTCATCCGGTGCGTTGAGTGCCTAGGACGTATATATATATACGTCACACCAAAATACTATTATTTTCATTGCGCTTCTATCAGTACAACTGTTTTAAAGACTTTGGAATCCAATGAAATGGCTTTCACAGTGTTTGGGAATGATTTACTTATACCAGAGGAAAAAAATTTGCTTAACTGTGATTTTTGTTTTCCCTCCAATACACAACATATGCGAGCTTATGTGAAAAACGGTGACACTGGGGAGTGAATCGCTTAACATTTAATCAGCAATTAAGTCACAGGAAGCATTCAGAACTTTCATTTCATAAATAACAAAGACACCTTTTTGACAACGAAAGCTTACTGCATTTTTAGTGTAATATATTGAATTATGATAAAGTTTAACTTCATTGTAATTACTCAAATGCGATTTTTGTATTTATTTTTATATGAGGCAAATTAAAAGCAAATATCTGCCTTTTTTTTCTCATGATGATAATTTCTGCAAACAAATTTAAGCCCATTTTACAACTATCAACATTTTCAAAATATCTTACATTAAATTATCTATAATTTTTAAATTATGGAGTATAATATATTTTTGGCTTCCTTTTGAAGTAGGAATTTTTCGTTCACTTAAACGTTTCATTCAAAACTTCTTGTTACGACTTATTTAATATTTAAGAAAGTAAACTGAAAGATGGTAACGAATAATTCATATAAAGTTATTTTAATTGAAGAAAAACGATACATTTTTGGATGTTAATTTTTTCATAAAATCACATTGATTTCATTGCAAATACTGCGTTTAAATTAAATTTTCTACATTTTAAATCAAGTTAACGAGTGCATACTTTTCAAACAGCAATACTTACAAAAAATAACTAACGTATCCATGGTTCTGTAGATATGGATAATATAATGGTATATACTTTAACTTCTTTACTTGATGATGGAAATGCCCAACATAGCATTTAGTAAACAAAAGATTGGACTAAAAACTAGTGTACTGTAAATTTTGGTTGTTTATGGTACCTTTTTCCACGAACATTTCATAAAAAGGAACGTAACTGTCAAAAAAAAATTGTCAAAATCAGTATAGTGGGGTTAAACTTTTCATTCCGCTGTTTGTTGTGGTTGGAAGGAATGTGCTATTTCTTGAATATTTTTTTATTCTAATCTAAATTTTTCTTGCTAATAAAAGTAATAATGAGTGGAAAAGGATTTTGGTTTTTTGGTTTTTCTGTGCAAATTATTTCGTTCCACAAATAATCCTCCCTAACAATGTGACATAAATTTACATCACTAAACAGTTCTGTTCTAAATTTCTGTTCAATGTATGACGAAAATGTATTTTACTAAATGTTTGTCTTACAAAATTTTTCTAAAAGAAAAATATGCAGAAGAGGAGACATTGCAGATTACTCGGATTCCTCCTCGGATTGGTTCCTTCCAATTACCAACTATTTTTATCATTTGGACACACATTGGCTGACCAGCGATTCACTCCTTACGAAAACGACAAATCTTGGCTTGATGACCGGCTGGCCTCAAAAGACCGATCATTTTTTTGGCGTGGTTTTCACAAATTGCCCGAAAGATGGAAAAATGTGTAGTAGCGATGGTTATTATTTCGAATAAAGAAATATTAACAGTTTTTGCAAAATTATTATGTGTGTGTTTTTTTAAACAATAGTCTCATTTCATTTGCATACACCTGGTAAATATTTGTCTTACGAAATTTTTCTAAAAGAAAAATATGTAGAAGAGGAGACATTGCAGATTACTCGGATTGTTTAGAAGACAATTGGCTTTCAGAAAATGGTCTAGATAAAAAGTTCTGATGGCCTACCACGATGTGGATGAAATTAGAATAACAATTATAATACTTTTTTTTTAATTATTATCGGGAATAAAAATGATACAGAAATATATTTAATTTTTTATTTATTTTGTATTGAGCTAACCATGTAAATTTGCATTATGATGGATATTTCCATCATATTAATTTTTAATTTTTTATGTTATTTATACTAGGTTTTTTTAAACTGTTTTTCCTTTAATATAGAGCATAAATTATACCACCCTGTTTTATTTAACAAAACAGGAAAAAAATCATGCAAAGAAGGGTTGAATATTGATTTTTGTGGAACATATATTATTTGGTGATTAACTTAGTCCAAATTAACGTAATCGTTCAGCAAAATTAATACCATCAAAACTGTTAATTTATTGGGATTTACATTCCAGGTTAACAAGGGGATACTTTTTTTTATCATGTGCATCATAACCTTCAGTGGCACAAAATGATGATTTTATTTTATTATTTTACGCAAGGTGAGACTCAACTCCAGAGTTTCCAACTCATCCAAAATGCCAAACTGTCAAATACGGCTGTTGTTTTATTTTGGGATTTCCACCGAAGATAAAGCAGAATGTGCATTCCATCGGATAATTTTAATTAGCGCGTCGTCTATTCTGTACTTTGTTTGCATCCCAGAATAATTGGCAGTTACTGGCACCAATCGCCCCTGTTTTTATTTTTCTATCGACTCGAAGCAGGAGTTTTAAATCTTGTGCTCTCTACCCGTCCCCATATAGTGTCTGTACACCTGTGATTGATTAAATCATACAGCTTGCCTATATATCGTTGAAGAAAGGCAGTACTTTTAAGTGCTAACCTTCGTTTAAGAATGCAGTAAAATTCTACTAATGTTGCATAGAAGTCACTAATAATTTTATAATAAGAATAACAATAATGCTTGATTTATAATTAATTGTAAAATAACAGTTGCATTACAATATCTAGGTAATTTGTTAAATAACGTTATATAATTTGAATAAAGAAACTTTTATTTTAGATACTTTGTACAGATTTTTGATGAATATTATACTTTCCTATTCATTATTTTATTTAGGTATATCAAATATTGAAAACAAAAGGAAATACAATTCCTTACTATAACCTCTAAGATGTATGTTTGGGGATATAAGTAAGGATAAATACAACACCACATTCATTTTCTTAAGAATTTGTATTTCTCCAGGCCGTTAAAGATTTATACAAATTTTAGACCATACAACTTCAAAAATACTTAATATGCAATAAGTATATTGAAATATTTATTGCTTATATATAATAAGGAATAAATCAACCAAGGAATAGAAGTACGGACAATATTGTACGTGCATCATGCATTGAGTTCTATACCTAAGTACCTTTCTTTTTTATCGTTAATTTCGAAAACATCTTTCATTTCGAAACATTTCGAAACAAATTATATAACATCAATTTATTTCTTGTTTTAACTTTTTGAAACCATAATATACACTACTTTAACCTATTTTATTACCCAGTACTTTATACACTACGCAATCAAGATGAAAAATATTGCTTATTATATAAATTTTCTTAGTAATTTTAAAGTAATATGAAACTAAAAACAATCTAAGACACATTCAAATAAAGCATAAAAATATACAGCAGCACAAAATCACATCTTACACATGAAAAATGTCTTTTGTTGTTATCAGACCACTTCTGAAACCGAATTTTACTAGTAAATTAATTCCACCATTTCAGATTTATTTGAAGTAAACTTTGAAAAATTATGTGATTTCTCGAAGTAAATTTGGATTCAAAAGATTTCATAAAGTCATTTTAAGTACTTTTTTTTAATAAAAGTGTTTTCTTTATATTAAATAAGCAGTATATAGTAAGAGAAATATAGCAACAGTATATAGCGTTGCGTCCTGAATACATTTCTAGGTCCTTAGTAGCCTAGTGGATAAGATTAAAAGATGATGTGTCATGGTTTTGTGCCCTAGTGGCACCGAAGACCCTCCACTTAGAAAAGACTGATATATATTAAATTCGTCGTGGCTATTTGTCCTCCCGTTGGTGTTGTGTGGTAGATTAGAGAGGGTTAGGCCAACTCATGTGTTATCCTATTTACTTGACTGTGGTTCACTATTACGTAGTCTATAGCTATCGGACCTCGGGATGCTTTATATTAAGAAGGTTATAAACAGAAATGTGAATTAATCTCCAATTCATTGAGCAGCGTTGCATAAAGCACAACTTTAAATACATTATACTTGCGACGTTCCATAAACATGATATAATACCATTTATTTGAAGCTATTTTCTTCACGAGATATATCTTACATTTTTTATGGTTTTTCAATTCCTACTATTAGCTCACATTATCTATATATTTACTTATATATTTATTTATTTATTCTTAAATTTTTTCTTCGTTAATAAAATACATTTTAAATTTTCCAAAGGGGCTGATTGATTGATTGATTGAATTTTAATGCACTGTTCCCCAAAAGGGGGCTTTTCAATTGAGCTGAAGTTTTATATTTTAGGTTTATTTTGGATTACAATACAATAATATATAAATAATTAAAAAAAAAATTAATTGATTAAAATTAATTATTTAAAAATTACAAAACATTAAAAGAAGTTTGGCATTTTTTTTTGGTGATTTAAACACCTTTTGGCGACTTGTGTCAAAACTTAAAAAGGGTTTTTTTTTTCTCGGGGCTAAAAGTGTTCAGTTGAACTGAAATTTTTTGGATGGAAAACAATAAATATAATAATAATTAAAAAAAATTTTTTAATTTTTTTAAAATCTAATTATTTAAAAAATTACAAATACAACCACTTTGATATGGGTTTTTTTGGGAATTTTGTCAAAATTTTTGAAAATTTTTTTTTTCCCCGTGTTTTAAAAAAATATTCAGTTAAATTTGATATTTATAAACACGATTTTTTTTTAAATGACAATGGGGTACTTTTAATTTTTTAAAAAAAAATTAATTGAATTTTTAAAAATAATAAATTGTAACTATTTAATAAGAAGTAGCTAAAAATAAAATTTTTTTTTGTTGACTAAGTAGGAATTGATTTAAAATATATATATATATATATATTATAAAAAAAAACATATTTATCTTTTTTTCTGTGTACCCAAAAAAGGACTATAAAAATAACAGTTTTTTATAATGCTTTTAAAAAAATGTAAAATTAGGTTTCTTTATTTTTTTTTCAAGTAAGAAATTTCTATTTTTTTATTATTATTTATTATTTTTTATTTATTTTTTTCCGTGATAAGTCCATAAAAATGTAACTTTATTTTAATTAATATAAGTTAGCACATTAAAAAATCCAAAAATTGTTTTTTCAAGATTCAGAACTCGAAACCATTGTAAAGCTGCACCTAAATTGTTACAAATATAAGGATGCTGATTAAAACTGCATATAAATATATACACATTTTTTTTCTTTAAGATGATATGAACAATATATTTTTCTTTCCTTTTTTAAAATGTCATAGAAGATTTATTTTAAAGCTATGAAATAGCTGTTGTCCTTAGAAACCCTACATCCTGACGAATATGGGTTTATTTTAAATTAGACAATACTCCACCTAATCCTCTTATCAGAAGAATGATAATGAAATCATTGAAGCTAATGAACTTGTAAATGAGACGTGTAATGCTGATTTAGAAATAACTGAGGATTAGCTATCGGAGATAATTTTCTCTAATTCCGTGTACTATTATGGTAAATTAGCAATAAAAGTTCTGGATACAAAATGCAAAATTAGTGGAAGTAATCGATTGGATTGAAAAGCAGACACAGACACAAGGTTATTAATACGCGGAACGAGAAAAATGAAATGCACGCGAATTCAATAACTGCAAGGCAAATTATATGGATTAAGTGCAATTGAGTTACTCAATTTATATGTTAATGCAATCACAAAACGTATATAAAGAGCCAGTCTTAAATGTATGGTACTCAGAACAATGAACATGGAACTAGAACACTTCGGATGGATTCTAACTTTTTTTCTGATGATCATATGTCAGACAACCAACCTACAGAATACATGAATTTGAAAAAAAAAGAAAAATATTGGTTTTTTTTTTTTCAATTGTTTCAAACAGCCTTTCAAGTAATACTTATTGTAGAATCAAAACGTATTCTTTTTAACGATAATTCATTTTGTAAATGAATGACTAATGATATAAGGTTCGTCTAATATGCAATATTTTCAACGATGGATTAAAATAATTTGGTGCCGCAACACAAACATGGCAGCTTTAATGCGAATGAAAAATTGTTTATATATATACAGAGAGAGAGAGAGAGACATGTTTTGTGAATCAGAAACAGACTTAGTTTTTTAAAAAGAAACTTTATTTGAGGAAAGTTAGACATCATCTGACGATAAGAGGCAGATAGAGAAACGAACGCCACCGAAAATTTTAAGTGAGTTAACACTTAAGATGCTGACATATAGATGCTGTTAATACTGACATATAGAGTTATCAAACATAACGATCTGGAATTAGACAGCTTTTTTGGATAGGTCATATGTTCGGAAGAAATAAATGGGTGATTAGTTTGATACTTGAGGAGGTAATGATAAAAAATAAAAGTTAAGTGCTAGATAGGAAATTTTAACTTTATATAATTTAATTATATTATATATATATATATATATATATATATATATATATAAATGTATATTAGAAGCAAACTGATCATATTCGGGTACGTTTAAAATGAAAATAAATAAAACAATTCTCCGCCAAAAAAAAAAGGAAATTAATCCTTGAAATAAGTATTTCGAAAATAATTCTTTGTCCATGACTTTAATTTACATCACACTGTGAATCGACACGAGTTTTATTTTTGACGGAACTCATAGTTTTGAATCTCAGTCTAGTGCTGAGTGAGTGAGTGAATATTAACGTCGCACTGTTCAGCTACACGAGGGCTTTTGGCGACGGACCACGTAATTTTGAACCATGGTCAAGTAACGTGGACGACACCTGAGCTGGCATCCCCCTTTCCTATCTACCACACCACACCAACGGTAGGGCAATGAGCCTCGACATATTTAGCATGAATCAGCCCCTCTACACAATGGGTTTTCAGAGACTGAAAGTTTTCAACCTGAGATTTGACAGCGCCGGCTACGAGCTTGTTACCATGACCACTTCGCTACGATTGCCGCTCCGTACCGAGGAAGATACAAAGTAACTATTAATCATTTGTCACGAAGAAGTCTCTCTCTGTTATCTCTTTGTTAGTTGTTGTCAACAATCACTTAAAACGTGTAGTTTTTATAAGAGTTATTTATTAGGTAACACTCCCCATTCTTCAATTACACTGTGCGAGTTGGACAAAGTGAAAACCATATTGTGTTTTCACTGTGCGGACTTTTGAAAGTAACCCCTTTAAAGGGTTCATCTATGTGGTGTGTTCAAAAAATCGAGTTTTTTTCTTCCGTCTTTCTTTCTTTAACATGTCTAAAATACGTAGGTAAAGTGATTTTTTTAAAATTTGAAATCATTATAAATATACAACAGTTAGAAGAATCAACTGTTCAAAGCGCTAGGTTGGTTGTCAGAGATTGGGCCTATTGTGTACAGTCGGCTTGATACCTGAGATATTCTTCTATGTAAATATACTTTCATACAGGTATAGACAAGTTTGTACAGGTATAAAAGGAAATATCTATAGTTATCGAATATTTTCTCGCACTTGTTTTAGTCTTGGCTTAGCTTCAAAGAGCCCAACATGTATGAATTATTTATTTTTGCAATGAGTGGTTGAAGAGGAAGTACGATTGCAAATATTCATCCTGGTGGTAATAAAAAGCAAAAGTTTAGTGGAAACCATCTTACCACCCAAAATGATACGGAATTTATGCATCATCTTCTGAAAGAAAACTAAAAACAGCATGATCATGGAGGTTCTAATCGCCCCAAGTTTCGTGTATTGCCTTTTGTAGTTTGTTTCAGTATTAACTGCTATTTCTGAAACTTGTAAAAGTGATTTATTTTTCTCTCAGAACCGCAAAACAATAACGAATCTATAAGTACGTCACTCTGGGCCCAAGATTACTGAAATTGCAACGTACTTGTATGTTATTATCATTAACGAAGGTTTTGTAGGAGTACAGTAAGTCCCCACTTAACGCGGGGTATACGTTCCGTCAAAGTAGAGCGTAATATGAAACAGCGTTAAACGAGGTTATCTCATCATGTAAATAATGGGGTTAGGGAAAGATAGGTAGAAAATTGGTCAGGTTTTTACCATTTAATTTATTAATTATGTCTTTTGTAACAATAAAACAAAAAATTATTTCTTACAATATAGAAACATAATAAACGTATATGCATATAAAATATATAAAATTCTAAGTCAGCATGTTTACATTTCAAATCATTCAGTCTCTTCTGTATTTCCAATTTTCTGCCAGTTTATCAAGAAGATAGATTGGATTAATGGTATTTTGAGTTCAATTTCGTCGTTAATCCATATAGAAAGTCGTTTTTCCTTTTTTTTTATTGTATTATTTTTAGAACGGGGATTTCTAGTTGCAGAGCTTATCGTAGTTGCAGTTACCGATGACAGTATTTTTTCTTTATTCTTAAGAATGGTCCTTATCCCGCGGTCACACGCGCCTGTTTTTGCTACCGTCGTTACTCGCGGGGTGTAGAGAACACCTCAAACTTTTAACACGTGTATTTAATTACGAAAATAAAATTAAGGCATTATGATATATATTTATAAAGTACAAGATGTTTTTTGTATTATACAAATAAAATTATTAAATTTATTACATACAAATGAGACTAACATTAATTTAAACTAAACGTACAAAATTTTCATTTTAAAACACATAATTTTATATTTTTTCATAAACCAGTATATATAAAACGTATATACCAGTAATAAATATACTTTATAATTAATGAGATAATGATAGTAGAAAGTAGAAAAATAATATTTTAATCATTTTCCAAACATTCAAAGCAAACTGTACACAAATGCTCAACTTCTCGCGGGAGTTCACAGCACCCCAGATAAACTTTTGAAGGTCATTACATTCCAATCGTTCGAGAAAGAGGGATTGCATCAGGCCTGAAGGTTCAATGACCTAAAATGTGCAGCTACAGAAAAAATTGGGGTTCTGCGCATTCTTTTTAGAATCCTGGGAGGATTTTCTTGTTGCTGGGGTATACAGAACTCCCAGCGTGAGTGATCGCGGGTTATTGTTGAAGTTGCCAAATTAAATGCAGCACCAATTTGAAATTCACTTTCACCAGCATCTAATTTTCTAATCACTTGCAATTTAGTTTCTAGTGAAATGCTTTTTTCTTTATTTTCGTGTTTTATCTTATCACACTTGATGAAAACTAAAAATCATAATAGTTGTGCCTATAGCAATCGTTATATTATATAAATTTATACTTACAATAACGTCAACAAATGTTTGAAACGATAAAAATACTTTCGTATAATACCGTCAGAAAGAAGAAATACAGATAAGCTGCTTCGAATATCGGGAAGCCTAATGCTACGTGCTATTTCGGGAAATCCCACAATTCAAATAAAAGAGCGTTAAACCGAAACAACGTTAAGCCGAGTCTTACTGTATTAAAAGTAATGACGACTATGGGATGCCCCGTTGGCCGCGAAGCGCATACTACTTATGTACAGAAACGTGATGAAACACGCATCTCGCGCTCTGAGTGGTGCCGTTAAACAAGACAGAATTGATACAAGAGCTGAAAAATCTTCTTTGAAAGAAATCCAAGAGGAAGGAGAAAGAGTACTCTATAGACCTGGTATCGTTGATGGTGGATAAATTACGATTTTCAGAGTTTTATCCAGATTTGAATTTTTTAACACGTTTTTCTTAAAACTGTGTTTTTCAAACTTTCCTCCATTATATCTCAAGCACGGTTCGACCGAATGACTTCAAATTTATTGGGTATATTTCAGATATGTAGGAGCACGGAATTGACTACGATCATTTTAAAAGTTCTAACATTTATATTTTTTTATAACAAAAACATAACAGAAAAAAAAAGATGAAACTCGAAACATTTTCTTCAGTAGTCTACCAAAAATCAAATTTTTGATGTTGTCATTTGAGTATAGTTCATTTTATGCATTTAAGCTTATAGATTAAAATGCCGTCAATTATTTATTTTTTTTATTTCTCGTAAGCCAATCATCCGAATCGTGGAGGAAGTGAGCGTCATTTTTCGAGGCTATAACTCACGTTCTATTGGATATTTTTGAATAAAAATTGATACATACTCTTAAGATACATATAAATGAATGATAAAAACAAACCATAAAGTTCTATCTTTTTACTGGTCGCGAAGAAAATTCCCAAAAAATGCTTGAAAACAGGCCGTCTCATGGATGAACTCCATTAACTCTCGATCAAAAGTAACGCAATTTGCTCACCACATAGGCACGCGCATAAAGTGTATTGAAGGGGGAGGGAGAAAATGAAGACAAAAAGAAAAGCAAATCCTTCTTTGAAGTAAGCAAATCATCCGCTAACACTGTCAAGCTTGTTTTACGGCATTACAAAACCACAGGATTAGTTTTAAACACAGCAGCCCAATGCAAATGATCGTACTTTGAAGGACCGATATACACATTTAGGGACATTAACGCACTGGCTGAGCAAGACGTATCTATATCCCGACGACACTTAAAGGGTTAAATATTGCACCTCTCTATCATTCATTGAAATGATATAAAATTTGACTGTTTGTTTAATCTAATTTTGAGCAAATTTTCTTAAAAGATTATGTTTCGAGAAGGGTAGTTGGATGTTTATGCAGTAACTCTTTGTCATTATAAAATATGCAAATTACAACAAATATACAAAAATGTTGTCGATTTGTTTCAAGGCCTAATGTTGAAATTTATATGCATCGTCATAAAGTATAAAAAAATGAGACCATTCACTAACAATAATTTTCATTTCTGGGTTCCTGATGCATGTTATACAATATATATTTTAGTTTCTCTTTCTGATCTCACCAATACTTAAAAATATTTTTCTGACAAAGTATTTTTTCTTGTAACCTATAAAAAATAATAAAATAAATAAATATTGATCAAATGTGTTTCGTTTTCTTTTAAAAAGCAAGTTTAGTTTTGCAATTTAACGTGTTATATGTAATAAATGTTTCCTAGACTCCACAATGAAGCAATATATACAAGATCAAAAAGTTGTTAGGAAAGCAACATTTTTAGCATAAGATTGAATAATATTTTAATTGTTTATCAACGTCACACTTCAAAATAAAATACATGATGTTGGAGATAGACATTATAGTTTTGAGTCATGAGGAAATGATGAGGTACTAACGTAAATCACTACCCTATTTTTCAACCTTCCATACCACACCAATATTCTTCTGTAGAAATAGAATATGAACTCAAAATTGCCTTCAAAAATATTTTCAAATTTTCTTTTTTGCACTAAGTGATGTATTGAAAAAAAATCTGACGATCCATCGGTTTTAAATTTTCTGATAATGCGTTTTGTTTGATAAATTATGCCAATAGAGAGCTATAGTTGGATCATGATATATTTGCCCTTTATACGCAATTATGCAAATCTTTTATGAAACGAGATTTGTATCTAGTTTATACTATATATTTTACTCATATCTGCTGGCCTATACATTTTGTGTGGTATTACCTGAATTAGCAAATCTTACCTGAATGTAGTCTATGGAGAAATGTTTGAAGTTGTTCACTGATGGTGACGCGGAATAAGCGAAATAGTGTTTATTAACGTTAAGCTCTAAAGGTAACATGGGCGATAGAGCTCACAATTTGGAACCAAGGTGAAAAATGACACCTGGGTAAGACCAAAAATATCTCAACTTGCATATCACATCTACGTGAGGACTTTGAACCACTACAGATAGAATGTACATTACTCCAAAGGAGGCCTTTTAGTGGACTTAAAACCGGCCTAGACTTGACAACACCGACCCACGTCTGTAACCATGACCTATAGACTACCACAGACCCTATGGCAACAGAGATTATGAGCTTAATAAGGCGGTAATAATAAACAATTCTATAAACGATATGTACCAATTCAAGGTACTAATGATAAGTACTAATTATGATTCAGTTAGTAAATGATTCATAATTACATTTTTCTGTATAAAAATGACTGATAATTATTATATTTCATTATCAAAATCTTATCAAGGATTTAACGTTAGTTGTTCTTATTAAGAACAAATGCTTTCAAAATTAAAATTATTAAATGAATCTTGGAGCGAGGGAATATTAATGTCGCTCTATTCAGCTAATCAAGCGTTTTTGGGCAAAGGACCTTGTAATTTTGAGCCATAATCAAGCGTAACGAGGGCAACACCCGAGCAGACACCCCCTCTCCTAACTTCCACATCAATGGAAGGACGTTAGAGCCTCAACATATTTATAGTGCATCCGCCTCTCCACGTCGGGTCATCAGGGGTACAAGGCTTGAACTCATGACACCCTGGTCACGAAATAGTTACCCTTACAACTGGACTACTGCGCCCACGAATGAATCTTCAGACAGTTCAATATAATACTGGAAAAACTCATTTGTGAGATTCCGTTAGAACAACAATAGTCTGTATTGAATTAAGGGCTGTAGTAGTTAAGTGGTAAAGGTATCGGATCATGACAGGCACGTCATGAGTTCGAGCTCAGTAACACTAAAGACACTCCGTGTAGGAGAACGATGCAATTTAAATCTGTCGAGAGCTCAAATGTCCTCCCGTTGGTGTGGTGTGGCATTTAGGAAAGAGGGAAGCTCAAGTGTCACCCACGTCACTTGTGAATATGGTTCAAAATTCCGTAGTCCGTCACCAAACGCCATCGTGTAGATGAACAATGCGACGTTAATATTCACTCACTCACTGTATTGAATTAACTATACAAAAGTGATAAAATTAAAATAAACACTAAGATAAAGTTTATAATTATGTTTGCTTATAAATGGTTTATTAACGCATAAAATAGATTTACTTTAGTTTCTATATATATAATTGGGAACCTAAGCCCTCTATTCAATCATTTTATATGTAAACAAGTAGCAGTGAATGCTTGTTTATTCAGTATTCATTAAAAGCCGAGAAGTTGAAGATGCAATTGACCTGTAAAGTGATAATCGTTATAATGATTGGAGAAGAGTCTAAATATAGATATTTTAACACATGGAATCGATATCCTTTGAGGAAATCTCGTTTACCTAACATTAGATATCTCTTCCGATTACAGTTCACCCACTATTTGCATAATAAATGTAAACATATAACGATAAAATATTTACTTGACTAGGAAAAATAATATCTTCTAATTCGATTAATAAATTATTGTTTCAGTTTTATTTCAAAGAAATACTTGTTACATATCCAGGAATCTAATTTGTTTCGTATATTAAAGGGATTCTCGTCAGCTTAAGTTAAAAGAGTTTCAAGAATATATTAGCGTCCTTTTCATTTTATTTGTGTTTTCGTCAGTGACTTAGGCTTTCAAGTTTCTCTTTTAGCACAATTTCTGATTTCTGTACTCGAATTACTGAATAAAATTTCAGAATCATTTTCAAAAACTGAATTGACATAAAATAATCATTATAATATTCTGTAGACGATGATTAAATAAAATATAAAACTGTGGTATATTAGAAATTTTCATTAATGCATCAAATAGAAGAAAAAAATTTTAACTGTTATGCATTAGTATTCTTAAGGTATCCGAATAAATTCGGAGTACTTTAAAAAATAACATACTAAAACATTATAAATGCTGATTTTAGGAATCAATACGAATACATATTAATACTTAATTAACAATATTTAAAAATATGTATAGATTTTACAAGAATCACAATTATAAGCGAATGTTTAGCAAATTTTTGAAAAACTTCAAAGAAATTAGAGGAAAAAATAATGAACTTGTATCAGCCAAAGCATTACTAGTAGTACTTAAAAGTAAAACAAAGATACATTTATCTAGAAAATGTACTAATGTTTTGTTAAAATTTTAAAAAATTTAAAGCTGGTCGAGTAAATATTATAAGACATGGGACTTTATATGAGACTATTATTTAGAAAATAGGTCATGATCCTAAGAGTATTCATACAATAAGAAATATTTTAGTGCATTCTCTAGAAAATAAAATAAATATCTGGTTCAAAAAGTCTTATAGAAATACATTTATAATATTTTGATCTGTTGGATTTTGAAGATTTTTTGTAGATTTTGAAAAGTTTAAAAATGTCCCTTCTGATAGATTAAAGACCAGATTCCATTATTTGTAATTTTTTAAATTTGATTATAATGTGGCCTCTAGATAACGTAGAAACAAAAAGATATGTGCTTTGTAAAGCCAAAAGTTAAAAAGTTAAATATTTAATTTTTTAAGGAAAAAACCTAAAATTTCTGAAGTGATTTTAAAATGCTACTCCTACAAAAATTTACGTACACACATGAAATTTGATTTACAAGTACGTCCAACTATGTACAACAACAGTTGGTATGGGTTTTGCGATAACACGATTGGTATTTGTACAATACATTTTATGAATCCTTATTGAAGATTCCTTAAAAAATTTGCAAAATCTAACTTCAATTATTTTTTTAAGAAATAAATATTGCTTTGATTCAAAAAAGCATACCAACTTTTGTTACATGTATTATTAGCAATGGGTAAAAAAAAATTCAAAGCATTAGGCACAATAGAAAAAAAGCCTTAGCATTTTAAATGAAGACAAACTAGTTATTTTACCTTTCTGAGATAAGTAAGTTTAAAGTTTTGATTTGTCATAGGAATGTGAATAAAAAGGAATGTAAAAGCTTTCATAATTCGGCGTTTTTTAAGTTTAGAGTTTTCAAATTTTGTGAGGTTATAGAGAAAGGTATATAAAGAATAATTTAAGCTAGAAAAATTATATTTGATTTTTTGACCGATTTTTGTCAATTGAATCGTACTGTGTCCCCTTAAAAATGAATACTTAAAATTGTTATATAATTATATGTTAAATGTTTTACCTGTGCATCTAGCTCTTGCTGTTTAAATATTCTGTGCATTTCTAGTATAAATATTAAATAAATAAGCGAGAATAGCGATTTTGATACATACTGATATGTGTTATGCAAATAAATTGTTTTATTCAAGTTTAATAAATTTATTTTTGAAGTATCCCTGGATGGTACATAAAAATTATATTTTTCCAGGAAATAAAAATATCTTACATTCAAACACCAAGACGAAAATACTCTGCTTTCGAATTTAAGATTAAAACTTCTAAAAACAATATCTGAATTTACATGGACTTTTAAAAAAATAGTTCGCAATTTCTTTATTTTTAGAAGAAACAGAAATTTCCCCAATTACGCAAACACATCCTATAAATAAATCACTCCATTATACCTAAACTGTATTTGTTGAACGTATATCGAATTTGTAGCTGTTGAATTCAAATTACTTAAGCTAATATTATTGATATGCTTGTTTTAAAAATACTAGACAGTTTAGAAAAGAATAAGTATGGATTAATGGTTTTTTGGGTTTTGATGTAGAATATTTCAATTAAAATATATCCACATCAACTATATTTTGTATGAACTCATTTCTAAATTTTTTTTTATCATTATATCTTAATTTAAAGTGAAACTCGTTTATCAGGGGTGATATCAAATTATCCATAAAGAAACTATTTTTGATTAAATATATGTGTACATATAGTACTTCTATATTAAAATCAAATACACATTTTCTATTTTTTAATAGAGGTTGATGGATTTTATTACTCTGAAAAACTTTAATTCCAACAAAGTAGTTTTAATAAATTCTCAAATAAATTTTCCCTCCTTAAAACATTTGGGTCATTTGAATTACACATTATTTTGAGGTAAATGTATAGTAAAATATTGAAAAAAATACTCCATCTTAAATATTTCAAATAAAACAAAACCTTAATATACTTTTACTTTTTTTTATTCATTTGTGATGAAATAAAACAATATTGCCACATGCTTGAAGCCTAAGGAAAGAATTTGTTTTATAGATATATTAAAGGGAATGAAATAGAAAGTATCGAGATTGATATTACTTTAGTATTAAGTTAGCATCTAAATAAACCTTTTCATGGACACATTAAAATTAGTGACGTAGTGAAGAAGTAAAGGACGTTAATAGACATAAATATATCTCCATTTCATTCACTGCAAACAAGCATCCCATATTTGCTTCCTGTGAAAAAGTATACGTTAATACAGTGCTTCTCAAACTTTCAATATACGCGACCCACTATTGAATTATCTTATTCATCACGCCTCCTTCATACAATAACACTATACTTTGACACTAAAGCTACAATTCTGCTTTAATCTCCTATGTGCCACCGACGTATAAGCACGTCTCTCTCAGCCAAAGTATTAATTTTCTGGACGTATATATACGTCTTTCCGAAAGATTTTTCTGTGCACTACTGTCCATAAAATTATTCCGACTGCTTTGGAATGCTGTAAAAGAACCTTGATAATGTTTGCGAAGGATTTATTTATTTCAAAGGATTTGCTTATTTATTTCTTTTCTCCCCCTCAAAAAACATCAAAATACGCTAGTCTACGTGGTAAACGGTGGCAGTGGGGAGCGAATCGCGTAACTTTTAATCGGCAGTTAAGGAATTAATTATAAACCGTACAAATTATCAAGATAAGTATTAATACAAGCCCATGGGGTCACTGATAATTACCAAACTGGTTCTTAACATAAGATTGTTAAATTAATAATAAAATATACATTGTACAGTACTGATACATTTATAAATGTATTATATCATTGTAAATGTGTATTCTATATTTTATTATATCAGAACGTATTATGTTTGTTTACTTTCATTAAATTAATAATTTTTCAAATAATACCTTTGTTTTCGACTTTTCAATATTCTCGCCCCCCCCTGTTGAGTATCACGCCCCCCAAGGTGGTCGCGCCCCACAGTTTGAGAAACGCTGCGTTAATACACATGTATACATGGAATTTCAATATGCGTTGATAAATCTTTACAGATCCACATGCAGTTTCAAAACATTTTTAAAATAAAGTCGAGTTTCTCAAATCTACAGTATCACCATCTTTGCTTGTTATTTTCTTAAAAGACTCGCTTTTTGTTCGGAGTACTCAAGAATAACATCATATTAATATTAAAGTAGCATCTGACTGTTTGATTTCAACTTCATTGAAAATGATGTTTCACACATCCATTATATTCTCTCTATACATAAAAAATGTATAAATCAAGTCTTCGTTTTGCAAGTTCCTTCTTCCAATCTGTCACAAAATGTTTGGATTTGATTACCGTAAATTCCGGCGTATAACGCGCACATTTAACACAACAAATAAGGTAGACATTTACAGATGAGCGCTAAATAAATCAGAAAAAAATACGCTTCTAAAATCGAAATATTGCTTATTTAAAGAAAATGGCGTTCTTCTTGAGCTTAAAGGACTGTAGCTCTAGAAGTATGTAATTTTTCCTGCATCTTGTGAAAATACCTCGAATAAAACGATTTCAAAACATAAGAGTAATACACTCATACATTTCAGGTTCCTTCGTAAAAACGGGAGTGCACGTTATTCGATGAATTTACGTGAAAATAAAAAAAGTGCACCTTGAAAGCAAAAATGTGCGTTGAACGACCGTGCGTATTATATGCCAAAGTTTATGGTATATCATTTTTAATGTTTTAAAAACCTCGTACACATATATCAGTAAACGTTTCTCTCAATTTCTAGATGATAATTCATTGATAACCAAATTTTCAGTAATAAAAAAATTATAATTTTCCTTATACATAATGTATATAACGTATCGATTTATAAACTATTATCTGTGAAACAAATCCTTACAATCTAGTAGCCAATGAATTCAGAAGAAAAAATTATGAATGAAAATAAGTCGGACCTCTATGTAACGAAGTCACTAAATCTCGGAAAAAAGTTAGTAATATGGAAAATTCGTCATATAGAGGTTCATCTTTTAATATACTTTATAAACCACATAAAGTAAATTTTTAATTCATAGACACTATAAATTAAAAAAAGTAATTATTTACACCTTTTTTTAAATTAATGTATGCTTTTATTATAGACCTTACACCCAACAAAAAAAGAAAAACTGCAAGGAAAACAAGAAAAAAGAATATCAAATAATTCGCTGTATTTTCAATATTAAGAAAATATTTTTATACTAAAATTAAAGAATTTTAAGGACATTTTTTTAATTTAAAGCATACAGGTAATATTATGCATACATTATTTTCTAATTAGATCATTAGGCCACTGGACTACTCCACTGAGTGTGAAAGAGGATATCGAACATATTTCTAGTGAACAGGGCAATGGGGGTTAAAGTTTGCACTTCTTGGATGAAACGTCCAGAACTCTATGGCTTTCGGCGGGTTAGGATATAATAAAACCAGTTCAAGATTTATGACCGTTAAAGAGAGAATAACTTGAAATATTTTCAGAAATACTTAAAAAGGAGACCAAAAGTGAATCACAAAAGAAAAAGTTCGTTATATAGAAAATGCGCTTTTCTATAGAGAGGTTATTTTACAAAGAAAATAGTGGAATGTTCAAGTTTGCAGGAAAAAGTTCGCTATACAGAAAAATTCGCAATATAGAGGTTCGACTGTATATGCATTTATTAATTCAATTGTCACATATTTAAGAGAGATTATGAGTTACTTCAGTTGATTTATTTCATATGCAGAATTTTCTGTCTCAGATTGATCATTTGAAAAGAGCTCTTTATTTTAGATAATAATTAATAGTAATATTTTTTACTCCATATTTGGAATAATAAAACAGTGTATTTATAATAATGAAGTATTGTGAAGTGTTATGAATAATTTTATTCATTAAGGAATTTAGTTTTTTTTCAAGAGTTGCTATATTATACTGCATAACATTTTTCTATCATAGAACATTAGGGAAAAAATATATTACTTTTTGAAAAAAAAAAACTCTGTTTTTCAAATATATTTCATTATTTGACAAATGTGCTTTTAGTGCTAAGATATATACTCTTTAAAGAAAAAGGATTTTAAATTAATTTCTTTAAGAAATTCAAGCGTAATACAAAATATTTATTAGTACACTATGAAAACAAAATTCTAAGATTGAAACTAAAACAAATTACTGCTAAGAAAAAAACTTGAGTTTTTAAAAAAATATTTTTGAGTAAAATTTTTATAAAGTTTCTTAAAGAAGTTTTATATTTAACTAGCAAAATAACTTGTCCATTTTTAAGTTTCTTAACAAAGAAAAAAATTAAATATAATAAGTATTGTAAAACAAATTACAATGCAATAGATAACCATCAATTTAAATGTTCTTGGTCAACTATGAACTTCAAATTAAGTCAGAAAGGATTCTCTTTTACTTAAATAAAGTTACAATTAAAAAAATTTCCAATCTAAAACTAATTGCCATTATTCAAAAAAAAAAAAAAGAAAGGATTGTTGACTAAGTGCATTAAAAACTGATAACTATGACACTTCAAATTTATACAAGGTTTTCACAAATATTTAACCTAAATCTTATGAACTGGAAACATTGCACAAAATTTATTTAAAATATGTCTAATCTGGAGAAATTTTTCAAAGGAATACTATTTAAGAAACTCCGCAGATAAAATTGCTCTAGACTCCAACATGAATATAGTCGACTATCATAACTACTTCTACACCTGAGAAAGGAAATCTCCCAACAGAGTTCAGAAGAAGGCGAAAACTTTTCCTCGGCCGAAAAGCGAAATGATGTATCCAGCAGCTATTAAAGTATCTCCAGCCTTTGCCGGATCGAACCACGACCAGAGCCAGCAGCGCCTCCTTCCGGCAAACTCCGGTTCGTCCGGCCGATACACCCCTCCCGGACGGCGCTTACTTTAGAATACTGGTAGTCCATCAGGAGCGCAGGATACCACGTTCTCGCCGTCTTCTCACTGACCCAGAGACATAGCGCGCTATTTGGACCACAAATAGACCAAAGTGTCTGAGTTGGATTTTTAGTCATTTTCTTGTTGTTTCTGATGCTGTTGTCCAGATGACGTGACCATTCGGACCTTGGGAAATCCCGAGGATTTTTTATTTTGAACTTGTTTTGTTTTTTTGCTATTGGTGATCCAGAACCGGTCATTTCCGCATGTTTCCTTCGAGTGATGCGGACAAGTGGTACGCTCGAAGGGAGACTTGTTTGTTGAGTAACTTTGCAGTGAGATGTTGGTGTGGTATGTTACAACTGTTATGTGTCGTTCGGAGAACTTCAGTTTCTTGGTGGGGAGTGTCAATACGTTTTTTAACGTTTTCGGTGGTGCTGCGCTGCTTAGGATTCTTCCAGCTGTGTTCAGCATCAGTTTCACCAGGTAAGTTTTCAAAAACATCATTAAGATCAAGTGGTAAAAAGTTATTAAAACTGATTTTCGTAAATTCCGACCAGAAATTTCCTGTAGTTATCCATTCAGTGAATTAAGCTTCAACGAGGTTTACTCTCTCGTAGAGGTCCATTTTCAAAAATGAATATGCTCGTGAAATCCAAAAATATATCTGCTTATGTTTTATTTCATCTTTATGTAGAACTAAAATTTGAATACTTATTTAACAGACTGTTTGGGTACAAAGAAATTTGTCACAGATAAAAAACTTGTAAGCAATTTCTAATAAGTCTATTGAAACAAATTGTTTCAAAGTAAAGGGGAAACAGAATATTCTAGTGCAAACTCTTCTTTATTTATTTTTTTTTAAATTGCTATTTGCTATTTTTGATTTTTTTTATTTTTATTTTTATTTTTTTATTTATTTTTTATTTTTTGCTATTATACTTAACTTATTTCTTCTCAAGTCATCATACTTATTATTTCAAAGTGAAAATGCTGTTTTCCTAAATTTGAAAATAAATTAAAGTCTAAAAGATGGAGGGATTCCCAGATGTTTTTTCTCCAGACAATTGGAATCGGATGTTCTTTATTTATATCAGATGTTTTATTCACAACAGTATATATAAAATGATATATAAGGATTTTTCTTCAATCAAATTCCTGCTGTTCGGATAAAAAAGACTAATTACGAATGTAAAATTGTAAGAAGAAAAACTAGCTATAATTTTTTCATGCCTGTAGATTTCACATATTTTAAAAGTTTGTAGAAATATATATATATATATATATATTATAGTAATAAATTTTAAAAAAATGTTTATTAAAAATAAGTAGCTTGCCAAGCAGTTTGATTAAAATACAATAAAAGCTTTCTTGTCAAAAGAAACATATATTTCTAAAGTGCATATTCATTTCTCAAAAATATTTATCTTCGCTTACGAGCTTTGGGTTTTATGAATTAAGATTTTTGTGCCATATATTTTTATCTTGATAAAATATTCTAAAAAGAAATAACTTTACATTCATTGAAAATTTGACTCAGATTCTTCTAGAAACTATGCTTAGATCATTAGATTTCAAAAATTTCCCAAATTAATGTAAATAGTATAATTTATTTAATTATAATAATATATAGTACAAACTTTTATATAAAACCTTTATTTTAAGAGTTAAATATTTTTCTGCAGATGTTGAACTAATTTCGCTTTCACTCAAAGGCCGAAATCATTAGAATATTTTTTACTCCTTTTAGAAAATCCTTTTGTAAAATGAAGAAAGTATATATAACTTCTGCAAAAATTATCTATAATTTATGACAACTTTTAAGAGATATATCCCAGAAATGATAAATTCTTATCACTCATTTTAAGAATGGAGTACAAACTACAATATTTACGCTTAAATTGTAAGATGGAGTTAGATTTGTTGAGAATGAATGTAAATGTGTTTCGTTTTCATAACTGAATATTGAGTCTTACATTAAATTACAGTAGTTTTTCAAAACATTTTGTTATACATTTATTAATAAGTTTATACCATAAATTGATAATATACATAGGTACATAATATTCTTTCTTTTCTTAAATTGTAATATTCTTTAAATTTTAAAAGCTTTTTAAAAGGATGTAATTTTTCCTATTATTTAAATTGTAAAAGACTACCGTAAAATCCGGCGTATAACGCGCACCGGTGTATAACGCGCACCTATACTTTCCAGCTAAATTTTTCAATTTTTAGCTATATTCGCCGTGTAAGGCGCACCCCCTTTTTAACGAAGAAATCTGAAGTATTAATATACATTGTTTTTATGTTTTGATGTATTTTTTTCGAGGTATTATCCCAGACTTTTGAAAAAATAGTATACCTCTAGAATAACAACTGTTCTTGTTCATAAGGCAAGTCATTTCTTTAAAATAAACAGTGTTTCAATACATCTAGAAGTAAATTTTTTTTATACCCATCCTTTTTGTTATTTTTAAAGCTATCGTTTTTATACCCGGCGTATAACGCGCACCCTTAATTTTCGATCTTATTTTTTTGTTCAAAGTGCGCGTTATACGCCGGATTTTACAGTATTTCATTTTTTTAAAGAAAACTCATTATTAAATTCATTAAAAAAATCTGAAAAGGTCTAGAACATATATACGTTTTAATATATGTTATGAAATGATTTTATCAAAAACTATTATCGTATCATTTCGTAAGCAAATGTTTTTAAATGCAAATTGTTTTGCGTTATTAAATCCAACTTTATTTAACATACACGGCTATCATAAATAATTCAGATGTATTATTTTAAATGATAAATTCGATACTTTTTTTGAAACAAAAAAATCATTTTTTGAATGTTCATTAAATATAATGCATACAATTCATCTATCTTCAATATAAAATTTTCGTTATTAGTTACATTTTCTTAAAAAAAAAACTTTATAATTCCCATATTTCAAACACGTTTATTCCGTGTGGGATTAAAGTAACTCATAAAAAAATTAAATAATAATGAAAAGAAGTTTGCATTAATTCAAAACAATTTGTTTTGGAACATATTGCATCCGTAAATTATTCTGGAGTAAAATGTATTTTAAAGAAATGCAGGAAAAACCCCAACAAAACGTAAGAAATTTGTCTCAATACTTAGCTTAGACTCCTAATAAGGATAGCAAATTGCCTCGATTTGCGGAGCAAAACTCACTTTATTTTAATGTACTATCGTAAGCAAGTTTATTAATTAAGCACGCAGAATAATTAGTTCCAAAGTAATCGAATTTCTAATGCCTTTAAGAAAAATCAATAGACTTTTATGCTCTGTAATATAAATATTCAGGGAAATCTTAGATATATATATATGTATATATATATATATATTATTACACAAAATGAAATTGTATATATGTTTTTAAAAGTAGTTTATTCGATTAGCATAAATTTGAATAAAATGTATTCATGCCAATGTTTGTCCAAATCTATATAGTAAAGACAATTACATTTTAGAATGTTTAAGGATTTTTTATGAGTAAATATAAATTTAAAAATGTATTATCCTTCAAGCATTATCAAAGAGCGCCTAATATTAATTTTTTAATAATTTTATAGAAAATGAAATCTAAAATACAAAATTTTATTGGAAAAATCTATCGTTAATATTCATTAAGTATCTTAATTTTGTTTAGAAATTAAAAATTTAATATTTTTATCTAAACAATTTGTATTTAACAAGATGATATATATCTAAAAATAATATTAAAATTCTATAAAGTTAAGAAATTGTAATATTTTTGAAAAACGCATTATAATTTATTCAAATAGGAAAATAATGTCTAATTTGCTAATTAAACAGCATAACTCAGTCTAATAACAAATGTTCAAAAGGAAAGAAAAAATCATTCCTCATTCACTTGCACTCCTCAGCAACTGCTGTATTTACGCAGTTATAAAAAGCGTCGAGAAAAAAAAAACTGGATTGACGAAATGTATCTCTGTAGAGCTTGGTATAGCAATTGTAAAGGCTCTGAAATATAAAAAAAGAGAGGAGATGCCGTATTAAATGTGTACTGCCGTTCTTTAAGAATTAATATCATTGGTATTATTTAAGACTTCATTAACTTTTACAGTAAAAGAATCTTTCTACTAAAATGTTCATGTATTTTGAGGAGAAAGTTTCGATTAAAAACAATATTCTTAAAGCGAAAAGAAAAATTAACCTTCATATTGAACATTACTAGTTATTTTAAACAAATATTTTCTTTGTGGGTCGGTTTCTGTTTTCTTCTCGGAACTCTTTTATAATTTGTGATTATCGAATGTACTCTGTCTTAGTGCAAGTAGTTGAATTAAAACTAACTACACGCAACCATACAATGTTTTCAAAAATTTGAGTCAGCTGTAAAAGGGAATAGAATATTCGAAAAAACATATCATATAATTCTTCTGATAATTCTTTTTTCCTCTATCAAGAAAAAGATGCATCATGATATTCATTTTAGACTACCTGAGAAGAAAATATCTGGATTAATTTGCTTTGATAAGATATGATTAATTAAGCCAAAAGAAAAAAACCCTACAAAATAATCATATTCAGCAGTAAATATATAGTTTATTTGTAGAACAAAATACATAATAATTTCGAAAAACAAACACATTTCGTAACACAGTTCTATAATAATTCTCTAACTAGTCTGTATTTTTCATGAAAAGTTGTACGGTAAATATGTAAAGATACAATAAATTATAATTTAACACATATAATGCAAAAATAATAATAAATAATGTAAAATAATATATTGCATATACAGAAATATAATATATAATTTTATTATTCCGTTGTTATATTTTCAAAAAAAAAAAAAAAAGCTCATGTGAAAAATATCAGCTTAAAAAATATTTCTGAAAATAATTTTGTAAAAATTAAAATAACTACCTGCAAATTAAAAACTCAGACAAAATTTAACAGAAGGTGAAAATCAGCATGTATATATAAAGTTAACAGCAAAATGGTAAAGGAAAAAAAAAAACTTATACTCAAAAAATGTGTGTTTGAATATAAAATAGTTAGCCGCGGCTATATATATATATATATATATATATATATATAAAAGTTTTTATAACCTTGATAAAATAGGCGCCATTATAATTTTAATATAAAAGAGACTTTTTTTTCCATATTATAGCGCATTTTATATTAATTTATTTATTTTACATAATTGAATATTTTATAAAGTCAACACATTATTTTATTTATTTTTATTTAGTTACGTTTTAAAGTTTTTTTATTGAATTAAAAAAATCCTCTATCAGTTCTGAACGGAAGAAAAATGCATATTTGAATGTATTTTAAAATTACGATTACGAAAAAAACCAGCTATAAATTTACTTGGATTAAAATATTTTATAATCATATTCAACGCAAACGTTTAGTTATTTTTCGTTATATTTAGTTTTATTTATTTACAAAATGTAAATCTAAAATAAAAAAAAAAAGGATTTTTTTTTCTCTTCATTTTTAGTAATTTTAATGGAACAACATAAACAAATGCCTTACAAGAAATGTTGAATTACTTACATTTCATAATTCTCAGCTGGTTTGAATGCTACACTAATTTAAGTGTTAAAATAACATTTCTATTTCAGATATTAAAATGGTTCAGGTAGCTACTATTGCTGAAATCTATTATTCCAACGTTAAAAGTAATGCGAAGAACATTTTGCCATTTACATGGTGACCTAAATGTAAATTATTATGTTGCAGATTTAAAAGTTGAGAATTATGTTAATTCATTCATTTCCTTTTATAGATCCATTTATTAGAATATGCTCTTTTATTACATTTTGCTTCATGAGTAAAATAACATTTTAATCATGATTTATATTCCAAAATTCCTTTCTAAGCTCGAGTCATTTAAAAATACAATTCCATTTGTAAATGAAAATTCCAGAGTATAAATAAATAAACAAAAGATACAAATAAAAAAAGCAAAACTCTGTGTCAGCGTTCCTTATTTGACTTCTGACGACGGAAACAGATATAAAAATGTAATTTAACTGAGGTTGAACATTTATCACTTTGAGGGTTAAAGCCCACTTTATGGAACTATGCCCGAAGTTTCCTGGTTTATTTCAAACTGTCTCATCAGGGAACTTCCGTAAACTCTATGACATTTGGCAACTTACCATAAACTTGACTTAAGAGCCAATGCTAACAATGATTCAAAAGTCTTTTCCGCTTAAAATGAATAACAATTTGAATTTACACCTCCATAGGACTGCGATGAATTCTAAATATGTTTCTTTACTTGTTCGCAAAGTAAAATTTTTAAGGGGTCTCAGGGGTGTTAAATTTTTCTAGAGGTCTGAAAATATAAACAATTTTCAAACAGGTATAACTTTTTAAATTTAAATTAAATGATTGAATCTTTACACATTATTTATAAAAGAATGGGGCTTCAGAAAAGTATAAAATGTTTAAAAATATAATCATAATTTTAAAATCATAAGCATATGAAAATTCTATGATAAATATTAAGTATTTTTTTGCGCACGCTATTTTCTAAAATAGTAGCTTTAATTACTAGCTATAAGTTGAACATAAAGTTAAATGTATTCTCATTACACTGTAGCTTTTTTTATATAAATAGAATAATAACTTATATATTTTAATAAATAAAAAATATATTTTTTAAAAAATATTTAAAAAATTGCAATGCTTTACAAATATTTTTAAATACAAAAGACATATAATACTAAAAAATTAGCACAGCTTAAAGAGTATGGGTGCATTTTATAATTCTATAAATTTTATACATCAGATACTACTATTTTAGAAAATAGCGTCGCAACACAAAAAATACTTTTAAAATTTATCAAAGAATTTTCATATGCTTATGATTTTTAAAATTATGATTATATTTTAAACATTTTATATTTTTCTGAAGCCCATTTTTATAAATAATGTTAAAAGATTCGAATCATTAAATTTAATATTAAATGAATTATACCTGTTTGAAAATTGTTTATATTTTCAGACCTCTAGAAAAATTTTAAACCCCTGAGACCCCTTAAATGTTGCTTACAAGTTTCATAGTGTGTGTAGGTTGATTAAAGCTGCACCGGGTATCCAAAAAGTAAGGCCACACTTTCAAATATTAATTATGAAAACAAATAAAAATATTCAGTCACGTTTTGCTTTTTTGTTTGTTTGTTTTGTTCAGTAAAATAATGCTATAATATATATATATATATATATATATATATATATATATATATTTAGCTATGCTTTATTGTAGGATTTCAATGTGAACACCATTAGTTATGAGCAACACATTGAGATTATACGTAGATCGCCTATTGATTAGAGCATTGGACTCCGCACCGGAAGGTCTGGGTTCATTGCCAGTGTCCACCAAATACCCTCCGAGTACACCAACCTCGTTAAATCAGTATATGTTAATCAATCTCCAAAGTCTTGTTGGCGGTCTCAGTGGAAACCATGGGTGCAGGGGGCTGGAGAATATTTCCCTCCCCTCCAGTTCCATACTTAAATTATGGAGGTGGAGATAGGTGATGTCGTTACTTATCGTAAAGAAGTCCAACCTGTCTCAGGTTTTGGCAACTCGCATTCCTTCCTTACAGGATGGACACGACAACAAAAACGACGAAATTTCTAGCAACGTTTTATGAAGAATTGTAGGATCAACAATCTAAATAAACACTGTAATTTGACTTTTCATTTCCTTAGTGTCACTAATTCAATAATTCTCAAATTTTGAGGCCCCTTAAGGAGGTGTAATTACCCTAGGTGGGAGGCGCAATCATATCGAGAAGTCGAAAACAAAAGATTGCTTGAAAAATTATTAATTTACTAAAATGAAGCAAAACAAAAACATCCAGACATAATAAAAAATAAAGTACCCATTTACATTGATATAATACACTTATAAATGTATCAGTGCTGTAAAATGTATTTGATAACTTATTTAACAATACTAAGAACAAGTTTCATAATTACCAATGACTCCATGGGCTTGCCATGTATAATAATATACATAAAATTTAGCACTTATCTTGATAATTTGCTCAGTTTATAATCGTATTGTATTAGTCGTATACAGTCGTATTGTAGCTTTTTGTAAATATATATTATTATTGAATTCAATACATTGTTATTGTAAGGAGAGAGGTAGCGCTTAAAATTATGATTGCATATTCGTGCACAAATATCGAAAGTTTGACAAGCACTGAGTTTATTGAAGATTGGTAAGCAATACATTCCACGTATCCCTATAAGAAGTCCAAAAGTGTTATGTCAGGAAATCTAGGTGGTCACTCTATTGGACTTCTTTCCAACCAAAACTCGGGGAACTTTTTCTCCCTTTGTATCTCAAGTGTGGTGATGCCTTATTTACACTGTACATGTGATGCCGATTTAAATTCCATAAACCATGCAGCAACTCGAGGTTATTTATCTCTTTTTTTTTTTTTTGGCGATGCCATTTTCTAACAAAAATGTTGAAAAATGGGGACGTTGCCCCATCCAATTTCATTAAATAGAAACTTGAAATTCTTCTTTACGGAATTAAAAAAAAAATACAACGTAAGTTTATTTTTACTTAATATTTGAAGTGTATTCATACTTTTGAGCATCCTATATATTTTTGATGACTTTTGAAGCAAGAAATAAGATATTTTTGATAGCATTTGTATTTATATTCAAAATATATTCGTATCTTACCATTTCTTAAGGTATCCGACTACTTGCAACAACTTTTTTTTGAAAGAATGGAGATATGGGGATTTTTTTGTGATTTTTAGATTTATTTAGTATACTTTAAGGAAAAAATTGTAAAATTGAAAACAGAAAAAGAATATATTATGATTAAAAGAGGAAAAAATTGGTGAAAATGAACAAAAAATTACATAAACGGGGCCTACTCTATGCAAAAAAATTTTGCACAAATTCTCAATTTTTCAATTTTAATGCATTACTTTGTTATTCATATTTGAAATGACCTTCAGGATAATAGATATTTTATTTTTTGCAAAAACTAGAGCACACTATCTTAGTGACTGTATGAAACTGCTTCAAAAAACAGTCATTATATTCACATAAAAGACTGTAAATTTTGAAATGAAACAGTTATTGATAAATCTGAAGGTCAAAACACTTCTACTGTTATACAAAACATTCACAAAAAATTTCAGCAAATTATTTTCAAAACTTTTTGAGCAATCATTGTCCCCGTTTGAGTTTTTCGAAAAAAACACATTTCGAGTAAAAGCCATTTTAAAGTTTGACATCTTCTTTTATTAAAACACTTGTAATGTTTGTTCTAGTAAATGTAAAACAAAAAGCTTGGTATTTTTATTAAGCTAATAAGATGGTCTATAAAATACAATCATTAAAAGTGTTGTCAATTTTTGAAAAAAATCATGATTTTAGGGTATTCGGATACCTTAATTATAAAATAAAACTATTTTGTGTTATGTTCCGCTTGCGAGATTTATCAGCATGTATTATAAAGTGGAAAATGTGTATCCAAATATTACTGCAAAAAAGAAATTATTCTATAAACTATTTCGTAAGAAGTAACAATAAATGCTACAGAATATATTATCTGGGGAAGACAGAAAAGTAACATTTTTATTTGGAGATAAATGCATAAAAATAAATTCAATATGAACAGGATTTTGTCTGATTTTTAAAACTATCTATGACAGCATTTTTTTTTTAATTTCATTTTCTCTTTGGTATAATTAGAATATAAAATCCAAACAAACATGCTTCTATATTGTCAGGTGAATTATCTTTCAGGGGTTTTATTACATAATATATATATAAGATAATTCACCGATAATATCATTTCCTGATCTAGCTGTTCTTTATATAATAATTGTGAGAATAAATTTTGAATAAAACATAAAAATGAAAGTGCCGAACGAAATATCCATTTCATACAATAACTATATTGATACAAAATAAATGAATAGTTTCATTCTATTAATCTGTGTTCTATGCTTTTGAACAATACAATTGAAGCCGGAATTGTTAACTTAGTTTATGAAAATATTACAATTTTCTTAAATAAGACATATAAAAAAAGAAACTATAAAATAAGAAACTGTTTTATTTCTTGTGTAGGAGCATTGTTAAATATAATGTGATAGGTAATAATAACGAGATATTATTAATGTTTCAGTATGAAAGTTTTTCTTTTAAAAAGCCTAACGGGGATTGAAAGTTTTGTTAATGTAACAAATAAAAACGAAACACGTTTCGGAATAAATTCAGAATTGAAAATGAATAGACATTTACGTTTGAGAGAACTAATTCTTTTTCAACGGAGTCTGTGTGGATTCATTTTATTTTAACACCTTTTATTTCCAAATTCTTTTTCAAAGTCAATTTTGGAAATGAAATGTTTGGTTAGTAAAAAGAAAAGAACAAATAAGGTAACAATTAAGGACTTCGAATCATAATCATTTGTTACTATTTAAAGAGTAGAAATACGAAAGAGAAATGGTTTTATTACCCCATTAAAAAAGGGAACAATCGTACGTGCTTCCTTCAAAATTACAACTTCTTGCTTTATTGTAATTAAACTTTGAAAACCTTAACATATATATATTTATTATATTTTTACGAAAACACAAAAAGAATATAAATGTACGTGTAATTAGTTTTAAATAAACTTGTTTCAGAAACTAGATTTTTCAAATAATTTACTTTTAATTTGCTGGTAACTTTTAAATTTTTCGTTAGGCATTGTCACAATATTTATAGTTTAACTTTGTTTTTGTTCATTACGCATAAAATCATATTTTTCTTTTAATCTTCCTGGATGTAATATGCAAAACAGAAAAATATGGTAAATACTTTTAAAAATTATTGACTAATCCATACCTAAAAATGAGAAAATATATATATTTTTTAATGTTTTGTATTTATATAAATGTCGTGACTTTTTACTTTTATCTTATTATAAATATGCAAATGTTCATTCCTTTTTTTTTCAGTGTCAAAGATGCATAGAGTATTATGTAAATAATATTATGACGTCTAATTTATGATGCTTGAAACTTTTGTCAAGTTTTTTGTTGAGGATAGAGTATACAATGAACACTTTTTTGAAGCAGACATTAAAGATTAATTTTCAATCTCTTTTCAGCTAGTTATGTATTGAAGGATAAAAATGCATAATAATAAGTAAAGTTTTTCAGGATGCAAGCGCATATATATATAATATATATTGGTGTATCAATCGTTTTTTGTGTGAAAGTAATTTTAATAAAATATTCATCTTCTGTGTGTGTGATTTATAAAACTTAAAATTTAAATGATAATTCAATAATAAATTAATAATTTATTATATAATTGTCAGGCAGAACTGACTCAAAACTAAATGCAAAATCACATTAATAGAACAATCAGAATGTACAGAATTATAGAATTCATCTAAAAATGCGGTTTCTGATATATCTATTATATAAAATAAAAGGTAATGTTTTGGCAAGGAAATTTTAATTATCTACAAATTACTTATGTAATTATAACCATGGAGTTAATGGCAGCATTTTACTAGTCGTTTATTTGAAACAATTTAGAATTTCCAGCAAAGTCAATTTTAGAATTTCAGTTTAAACTTGTATGCGTAAAATGTTAATTGAACGCTTGTAATATGAAACTTTGATCTTTCTTTAACATTAAATCATCCCATTTTATAAGTAAAATTCTAAGAAACCTACTACGAGAAATTACTTCTAATATAAATTTGAATTTCCAGCAAAGTCCAATTTTGAATTTCAGTTTGAGCATTTATGTGTAAAAAGTTATTTGGGCACCTTGTACGAGATTCTGCTCTTTCTTTAACTTTTTAAACTATACCTTTTTTAATTAAAATTCAAAAAACTTCACGAGAAATTGTTCCTAGTATACAAGAATTCATTATTTTATTTAGCCTTCTTTATTTAGATACTTATTAGATTTTTTCACTTTTCTAATCATAAAAAAAAAATTAAGTCATTAAAAACATATACGTCAGATGCAAATAAAACCATCAACTCATTTTATACCACCTCGGTACTAATTGGCATTAATAGGCATAGTACATTGCGAATAAATAATATTTGTAATTTACAATAACCATTGAAATACAATTAACTGCAACTTTCGTTTTTTTGTATGTGTATAATGGTAATAATATGATTCTAAAACTTAAAGAATAAACATTTATTATTATTATTCCGCATTAACATAATTGAATTTGCCTAGTGCTTAATTAAATTTCTGAGTCTCTATGCAACCTTGAACAAAGCTAAAATAAAAAGAAAAAACTATTGACGTAACATCTAATAAACATTTGACCGGAGAAAGGATTTCCAATCTTACGTTGAAAGAATAAATAGCTCCATAAAGGAACAAATACGAATTGGAAAATAAAATATAAACCGGAAAGATATATCGGTAAATCGTTTATCAAATTGGATACAAGGATAAGGCGGAGCGATTTTTGGACGAATCAACGTATGTTATCGCATCTCTAACTACTTTTTCTTATGTTATTACTACATGTACTCGATGTCAACCGATACAACTAAAATGCTTAAATCGATTCATTAATCGAAATCGTTTTCAACCTTAAATAACAGAATATATATTTTATCAAAAAAAAAATCATTTTAAAATCTCACATTAACATTTCAATTCATTCAATTGACTGATTTATATCTTAACAATTAAGGTCAAATATTATTTATTAAGAATGAATAAATTAAACTGTTGCTACTTTTCTGAACTAAATATATTGCTAATTGATTTATAAAGCATTTTCATCTTTTAAAAATATTTCTTGGTTTTATGTAAGTGATTTTACTTTAAACTGAAAAGAGAGAGAGTATTTTAGAATTTCCACAATTGCTTTATTAAAGTAATACTGAAAGTATAGAATGTCTATAAACTGCGAAAATTGTTTGGAAGCGTATGAATTTAATAACTGCATTTTTTTACTCTTGTAATCATAAGTTAGAAGTAAAGCAAACAGCTATTTTAGTAAAATATTTCAAATTAATTTATTATTTCAACTTTCTTTCTCTTATGTTAGTAGCTATGTGCCCCATGATCATTTTTTCCCTAACCGGTGCGTTAATGAATCAAACTGTTTATACGACCACTCGCTCAGTCGTTGTGTTAACTACCCTGGAATATATATATCGTAAAATCCAGCGTATAACTCGCCCCTTATACTTTCAAGCTGATTTTTTAAAACTTTTAACTAGATGTTCCATATCACCCCCCTTTTTTACGAAGAAATCTGAAATCAGTGGCAACGGAGAATATTAGCCCCCTCTTGCAAAATCGTTTTGGAAAATTTAAAAAGCGAATCTCACAAAGGATTTCATAAACATAACATGACATAGCATAGCCTTTGGGCTCTCTATAGTCTTGCCTCACCCTCGATGTTGGGGTGTACGTTATGCCCTCTCTGAAATGTTAGTAAACAATGCTTTTATGTTCTAAGATGATTTATCGGAAGTATTATCGTAGAGAGATTTTTGAAAAAAATAGTATACTTCGAGCACTAGAACTGTTATAGCTCATACGCATGGAATTTATTTTAAATAAACAGTATTTCTGTATGTATTGAAGTAAAAAAAAATTATACCCATATGATTTTTATTTTTAAAATATCGCTTTTTTACCGGAGTATAACACGTAACCTAAAACCTCGATTTTTTTTTTGTTAAAAGTGTGCCTTATACACCGGATTGTACGATATATATTTCGAATTATGAATCTATGTATTGTTTTGCTATCTGTAAAACTATTTTGAAATCTTGAGAATATGCCGTGAAATAACCTAGACCGTGTTTGTGAAAGATTTACTGATTTAAGTGAAGGATTTAGTTGATTCTTAAATATTTCAGCAGTCTTTAACATGATTTTCTTTAATAATACTGCCATTACAATATTTAAGCTAATTATCAAAGCAAAGTGGCTGAAATTGAGAGTAATGCCATAAAAAACTCACAACGAAATTATTATATTTTCTTTCAAATAACAGTACGCAATTTGTTTTGTTCATCGTACATTAAATGAGGGAAAACCAATTACACATAAAGTTATTTGATAATCTTTGAAATATTAAAATTATGCCTAGTCTCTAACATGTAGATTTTGCTGTATTCTCCCATCAGTTTCATAAAACAAGCAGTGGTCATTTTAAATCATTATCGAATGTTTCATGACACAAGTGACCTAGATCTGTACGAATTGTCTTGAACATTTACGTAGAAAGAGCAAATAGAAGGAAAATTTATTCGTGGCGAAGTATTGAAAACCTCTAAGCGTGTGTGAGTATTCGTGTTTTGAACCGATTAGATTTTCAATACAAACTGTTCGTAATGATTTAGTTTAAATAAAATTTAAGGAAAATGTCTTCTTCCTTGGCTTCATGGATTTTCACTCAATATTATATATAGTGTAATAAAATATTTACGTAATGTTTAGTTTATGAATTATTTTTCCCTCTCGCTAATCTATCAAAGACACTGGACTATAATATTATATTCAGAAATTTTACGGAATATTTAGCAATCACGTAATTTGTCATTTCTTTAAAACTATGAACTCAAACATTAATTTTATTAAATATGAGAACCTTTCATAATTGGGAATTTCAGGCATAATCAGTAATGCATTTGTACACCACAAAAGATATCATAAAATTCATAAGCAAATACTAAGCAAGGGCCTTAGGCAGATATAGAAGGAAATTGGGAATTGATATAAATAAGGAAATCGCGCGCGAACAAGAATAAATCAATGCTTAGTTAATTTATGAATACGAAATGCAATGTTCTTATAGTAGTTGCTGTGGCTCAATGATTGCATTTTTCCCCTCCCATAAGTTCAAGATAATTCTCTGAACTTAACACAATACAGGTGACGTAAACTATCACTTATTGTTCAAAGTTGAACAATTTACAATACATAGTTACCCATCTGGTATAGTGGTTAGCGAAGCTGACTGCTGTGCCGTAGGGACTGGGTTTGAATGCTGGAGAACACATGGATGGTTGTAAATGTATAGTGCCTGCGCGGCATGGGGGTACTCTAAATAGCCGTCGAGCAGCAAGTCATCTCGTGAGATTGGTGGAAAGGGAAGAGAGGTGGGAGTTCTCCCTCTAAATTGGGGTGGAATTGAGCCAAAATCGTTCTGTCACCTGTATGGTGCTTAAAGTTACGGCTAACGACAGGCGACACTTAGGCCCCTTGCCATGATGAATTTCGTGGGCCTCGATTTGGCCTTTGCCAATCAGGTGGCATTATTCAAAACAACAACAATGTATAAATTATTTTGTGTACATATGGACAGCAGTACTCTAGATTTACTTTGGTTTTTAAATATATATATATATATATATAGCATCTTGTCTCTTATTAAGATACATAGATGTTTTACTTGTTATAGGTCACGACAGAGAATTTAAACCTAGCATTAATTTTTATCCGGAATACCTAAAATTAATACAGACAAATTTTAACTCGAACAAAGTTGAATTGTTAGATTTAGATTTAAATATTATTCACAACAAATTATATTGCATTATCTATGATAAAAGAAAGCATTTAACTTCAATGTTACAAAGATACCGAACTTCAATAGTTGTTTACATATATCAATGTTTAGAAATATAATTTTAAATTTTTTGATTAGAAATAATAAATTAACTACACACAATATTGATAAATTCAAGAACATCCAGAATTTATATTTGGTTGCATAAGAATGATAATCCTATCACTTCTTGAGAAAATATATAGATCAAAAATATTTCTTAAAATATTTTTAAACTCATAAAATTGGCAAATTTGTGAAGGGTTACGATAGACTTTAGGAAATGCACAATTCCATCACACAACATTAGGTCCACAAAGTGAGCTTGTTAGTGGTCCAACTGTGAAGAATATGAGCATTCCACACACAGGATACATTTTAATACACACATAGACCAATGTTTACATGACTATACTTTAAAATATTTTATGAACAATCAAACAACTTTTTTGCATGCTATCTGGTTTGCATCTAATACCAAATAGTTAAACTCTAATATGAGAATATGGAACATTTGTATTGATATGGCATTAGTGGGAGTTATGAGCAATATAAGAGTGGTGATTGTTGCAGGAGATATGAGAAATCGTTTGAAGAAATCGATTGAGAATTGAGAACGAAGTATTGATAGATGTTCTTGGGTGAGTGTTTGATGGTTTACGCTATTCATTTGTGAATATACTGGGTTTTTAATTTGAACTTTATGATTTTAAGTAATTTTTCTTCTTATACGACTATTTTAAAGATGGGCACATCATCTTTGGTGTTCGACAGTTCAATTATATTGTGCACTTAATTATATTTTAGAGTTTTAACATCCTAATGTTATATCTTTCAGAATGCGATGGCGAATAGTTTAATTTTTTAAGTATTTACTTTTTAAATTTTAAATTTTTGAGAATTGGATATTTTTGAAAAAACCAAAACAGGGGGAAAGGGTTTGGGGCCATGAAACTAGTTTAACCCCCCTTATCGGTCCTAAGTCCGAGGGTTACTTGGGTATTTTAAAAATTTTATTTTTTTAAAATTTTTTTAATTTTATTTAAAAAATTTTGGTAATTTTCTTTCTATATTCATATTGATATTTTTTTAAATGAGATTTAGTATTAAAAATTCATATAATTTCAATCTTTTAAGTGATCTATATATATATATAAAATATTAAATTTTAAAAAAATATATATATATATATATAATTGACGTTCTTGATGGGGTTTTTTTGTCTTATTGATAAAAATACTGACTTAAGATGAAATCTTTACAGCTTTGATATAAGATTGTACTAAAAATATCAAACCCGAAAACATTGGATCTAAACGTTCACTCGATAGATCCTTACAAGAGAATTAAAATTTTGAACTTCTTACTTTTCATTTTCTTTAAATGAGGAGGATTTCTGGCATACGACTTTGTTCCCAACCAGTTAAATTAAAACCTTCACAAACCCTTAAGACATAGTTTGTGCACACGTACAATAGACCTGTTTATTTTGAATGGCGATCCAGGCAACAAAACAATTGAAAAATGTGCCGACCCACATCATCCTGGGTACCTTAAACAAGTTTGCACATGCAGATCCAATCGATCCCAACTCCCGACATAGAGCACTACGGATTTGAATATTCGACATTCTGGTAAGAAAAAGAACGATCCCATCCCCAGCCTCGATCACAAGTAAGTGTTAGGAGCCGTGACCTCCGTCACCTTCCCCATTACATTTCTGCAGGTTGACATTTAGGCTTGCAAAGAAATTAACTTTAGCAATGAGAAATCTAACACATTTTATGAAATGATCCCATACATAACCTGTATGTGGATTAGCATGAGATTAATTGAGTGAAAGAATTACCTGATGCTGTCCTGTGTTCCAATTCACAAATGTAACATGTCACACTGATTTTGCATTGTGTATGGCAGTGATCCCTAACCAACGGGCCACGTACCCGTGCCGTGTCATGGATCAAATGATACTAGGAAGCTCAAAGAACATCATTTTTTTCCATTTTAAATTCACGAAATTCATTTTAAATTCCATGTAAAACACATAAGAGTCATTTTTTGGTCATTTTATTTTATTCTGAAGACATTTAAATACAATTCAATTAAAACTGTTATGTGAAAACTATCTAAAATACAAACAATCAACTTGCCCTCCTTGAATGGGCCGCTGAAAAATTATCAAACGTTAACTAGGCAGCGGCTCTTAAAATATTGATGATTTCTGGTGCAGTGCTCCAAGATATTTATTGTACTAATTATTCGAAGGATGAATGAACGATTTACATGGATGAAACTATTTAACATCTATTCAAATTTAAGTTAAGAAAAAAACTTCAAATTAAGAATATTTACTTTATATCCTACAATAAAAGTATTCATTACTTATAAGGTAAAATCAAATATTTAAAATACTTTATGAAGAATTCTATATATATATTATAATATTTATATATTGCTAGTAGTAAAGCAAATATTCGTACTTTGGTCGAATGAAAAAAAAACTTCCTTAGAAACCTATTCAATACAAGTGTAATTCAAAATATATTTTGAAATGCCATCTAAAAATAAATACGGCACTTTCTTCAATCGAAAATCGTATCTGATACTTCAAGCAATAACGATACGTTGTTTCTTTTTCTTATTTTTTCATTTTCTAACCTAAACTTGCAATATTTAACGACAAATATCATACACATTTTTGAAATGAAACATAGAAGTAAAAGGAAACATTTTGATTAAATTTTGAAAAGTAATTTTTTATTCAGTGCCTTTAAAACTCAGGAATGATACCATAACAACAACTCGAGCTAAAATATTGTATTCAAACAAATCCTTGATATGTTTATTCACAAATATGAATACACTACCTCCAAAAATGGCATGGAAAGGATCAAATAGAACACATGGAAGTACAGGAAATATATTGCATCTGCCATTTCAAAAACGTAATCCTGTCTGCGCAAGAAGAATATGTATTGTGACGCTATCTACGCTTTTCATATATTATATCAATATTGTGAGAGGATTTTCGGTTAAAGCTCTTCACATTTTCAAACGATGTTTGGATAAACCAACATTTTGTATACCTGAAGGAGGCTTAAAGTGGACTTTGTGGCTGGCGTAAGCTTATTTTTAAATTGCATTTTGGAGGGTTGCGAAAATTAACATATTACAGCGAGATATAAATTTTTCCTTTCTTTTATACTTTACTTGGAGTAAACTACGTAAAACGGAGAATATTCTGGGTTAAAGAGGAAGTTAATAGACTAAGTTTACATGAAAAGTGATGGGATGTTTATTTGAAACGACGCAATGTGGTTGATGTAGATTTTACCAAACTGAGAAAGAGCGGATAATTTTGAACATAATGGTAAAACATTCATTAATCTTCAATATCTTATTGATTCATCTTCCTATGAAAATGTTTTGAGTAAATAAATAACCTGGCTTCTGTTTCTGAACATTTGGATAATTAATTAGGTAAAGTTATAAAGCAAAAATAATTTCTTGAAAAAGTTATATACATATTATTTAAATACAAATAATTTAGAGGTTTTGTGAATTATTTAATATATAGTATATAATTCTATGAATGAGATCTATTTTAAAATAAATGAAAATGAAAATTTATTGAATGTATGAATTCTATTATAGTTTCATTGTTTTGCAAATTATATCGGTGGAAATTAAACAAAAACGTACTTTAATCAATTATCTACTATAGTGGTAACTATTCGTTTTAATATAATTCATAATAATGTAACCATAAAATACTAAAAGTTTCGTTTGATTTGTATTACTTCTATGCAGTATTACAGAAACTAGACTCGTGGAAAATATAAGGTGTAATGCAGTTAGAAGTTTAAAAAAAAAAGCATTACATGTTTTATATATTTATTTTATATAGCTATGTAAACAAATATGCATATATATATTACATTCTTAGGAAAAAATTTTTGTTCTACCATAATATACAATAAAATTTCATATTCAACAGTGGGGGATTATGGTAACAATTATATTAGCATGTGTATTGACGATATGGAATGAATGATGTGCATCGAAGAATAAAATCATTTTAAATGTTAAAATTTTCTTAGCTTACTTTCTAAAGATAGAAGCAACTTTTTAGGGGCAGGGACGGTAAACCAATGTTTAAAAATAAGCATTTTCCATTTATTCAGAAATAATCTATTATTGAAGACAAAGCCGATTTACTTAAAGCGCTTTAAATTCCTCTGTCTAAGTGTTTTTCGATGTTGTAGAAAAACAATTGCATGTATAAATAATTTATTTCTTTTCAATTGCATTCAAATTTGCCGTTTCTTTTCAATACAGAAAGTTCTAATATAAATAATGGACAGTTTCTGCGGATACATCAGAAAAATATCTGTTTGTTTTCAAATGAAAGAATCATATAGTAAAACTGTGTGTTTCTTAAGTTGCATTAAGTGATGAAATTCAAGTGTTTTTACTTTATAAGTACAGTGGTTTTAAGAGATTTGAAATCTTTCTTTATACTTTATAAAATGTTTTAAAGCATTTTGATTATAAAAACAAAGGTGTGTATAAAATAGTTGTAATATTTCGGTTGGTTATAACTAGTTTATATTATTATATATATGAATAAAAACTGTTATGTTTCACATGATGATACACATAGTTTTATTTATGCATCTAGAATAACTGATACGTAGTTGGTATTGTTACATATAAACAAAAACAATACATTTTTACTTAGAATCCATTCTACCACTTATTTTGGGTCGTGAATAAAATGCGAATCCCATATGATTTCCATTTTCCTTCTTACACATAGAATAGTAGATAGATTTGAATGCAAAATGGTGAATCTATTTTGACCAAAAACAATAAAGGTTATTCTAGAATAACGTTTTTTAAAGGGGATTTCTAAAAATAATTGTTATGTTTATTTTAATCATTCACTTGTTATTTATTTACGAATTTAAAATTATTTTCAAGAACTAGACAGAAATACAGTTTTGGGAAAACTCTCTTCATTTTCAACTCTGATTGATGCACTTTCCTGCATTCAAATATATAAGTATTAAACTGGATTCCTAGAAGAAAACATTTCAACAAAGTGTTTTTCAAATTGTGGAGCACGCCCCCTAGAAAGCATTATAATCTTGCGCGTGGGGCTCGAGCATATTGAAAAGTCGAAAATAAATGATTATTTAAAAAAAAATTAATTTATTGAAATGAAGCAAAACAAAATACATTCTGATATATTTATACTGATATAATATTATATAAATGTACATGTACTGCACATTGTATTTGTAATAATTCATTTATCAGTACTAAGTTAAGAAAAAATTTAATAATTGCTAGTGATTCTCATGGGCTTGTCATATGAAAAATGCATTACTTATCTTGATAATTGGTATGATTTATAATTAGTCGTATTGTTGCTCTTTATTGTTATATTCAATACATTCAATTCTCTGTCAGTGTATGGAGGGGGCGAGATGGAAATTATGATTGTAAATTGTGTCGTAAACTTTTGAAAGTTTTAAAAGCACTAGTTCAATTAAAGGACTAATGAATTTCCCAAATTCCAATGTGGCGACGCATGAAATTCACAAAATTATCTTATTTATTGTTTCAAAGCAGCCAAAAGCATGCTAAATGCACCTTTTTCAACCCAATAATCTCACGTAAAATTGAAACTTCATGATAAGGGACTAAGAAATTGATATGGGATTTTTCGTCAACCATTATATAGAGTCATCAATTCTTGAATCATATGTTTGTGAATTCATTTAAATTACACAACGTACTCGCCATACTCTCTCTTGTGTATAGATTTTAATATCGGACTTCAAAACTGTCTAGATTTCTTTTCCTGATTTCTTATTATTAATGAACATTACCATATGTTGATAAAGTACTTTTGTAATTCATTTTAAATGTTTAATATGTGTATAACTTTAGAGTTACATTTATGTGATTATAGCTAAATTAAATACAAATAAATTTCGCTGGGAAATACTGAGTTCAAAATTGCTACGAAACATATTGTAGCGTCGGTGCTTCTATGGCTGGACAGTTTTAAAATGAACCCACGTAAATGGAAAATAAGTAAATGCTCGAGTAAATGTAAAGAAAGTATTGCTGTATCGTTATGATAAACATAATATAAATTGAAATAATTGATTTTTTACATATATCATGATGTAAGTATAAAATATTAATTAATTTAAATTACATTTATTGAATTGCTTGAATTTAAAAACACTTCTAGAAAAGTAACAAAAGGAACATTACATCAGCAAGTTTATTTAAAAAGAAATGTTCAATAAGCACTATACTATTATTTTTAAATTTAACAGCTTTACACAGAAAAAAATTCCCCAAATTATCTGTGTGTGTGTGTATTTAACAAAAGTTATTTATCATATGATACTTATTTTAAGTATCGCCATTTTGGCATATACGTGATTATTCATTTGAACCCATTTTTGGATATATTGCAGCAATACTTTGAGCACTTAACGAATTCACCGCATGATAAGATAATAATTTAATGAGCAATTGATTCATAGCTGCAGAGAAGAGAGATCAAATTCTCGTGTAGGGGGGAAGGCATTCGATATATGGTTCCAAAGTACATTAAATCTGACAGGATAAAAGTTCCTCAGATTAGCATGAATCTGTAAGGTGACAGCTCACTCCTCACTTAATTGTGGTCAAAAGTTCAGAGATTCAACCGTAAAAGCCCTCATGTTACTTCTAGTACAATACTCGTGCGTCATATAATACATCGTAATAATTACGGTTTCAATTATTGTCCGTTAAAAAGTATTAAGATTAGGTTAATTTTGGAAACTATCCAGTAAAAAAAAGAAAAAAAGAAAAGAAACGAGCCTTTTTTACAGTAGTCGCATATGATGTGTAACAACTGGCATGTTATCGTGGTAAATACACAATAGTAACTTAAGTCCTGAAAAAAAATGAATCAAGTATGATTGGAAATAATTTTCTTTCTAATAATTATACCTTTAATGAAAATTTTATTTATTAAAAACAGGGAGTAATGCAATTTTTTATCAAAACTATTTTTTCTTGTTCAATTTGGGGGAAGAGTGGAAAATGGACAAACAGGGATTTCGGTAGCCATATAAATTTCTCCGAATCAAACGATTAAAAAATTAAAGATTTCTTTCATTTTGTACTTTTACCATATACCGAGAGAGAGAAGAGAGATATTTTTTGTTCAGCTCTTTTAAAAACAAACTATCTCTCGCTTCCCATGATTTTTGAATGTGATTGAATCGAGTGTGATTTAACTGAATGATATTGAATTAAGTTTTGAATTGAGTATGATTGGAAATATAATTTTCTATCGAATAATTATATTCTTTAATGAAAATTTTACTTTAGGAGTAATGCAATTTTTTTATCAAAAATATTTATTCCTGCTCAATTTGGGAAGAGTGGATACAATAGTCTTCTGATAAGTAAAATATGACACATATACTTGGGATTTCAAAGTATTTAAAACCGTTGAAAAACAGCGTAAATAACAGTACCACTGTTAGTTGTCGAAATATTTCGATTTGTATTCATTTCGAACTTTAGTTCATCAGTCAAAAAAGCTATCAGTGGCTCAACTTCTGGCAAACTGAAGATAACGTTGAAATAATCACTCAAAATCATGAAAAACAAGTGATGGTTTGTTTTTAAAAGATCAGTACCGCATCTTCGGTATATGGTAAAAGTACAAAATGCAGGAAATATTTAATTTTTTTCAAACGTTTGATTCAGAGAAATATATACGGCCACCGAAATTACTGTTTGTCTATTTTCAAATATGCATTCTGACGCACATATGTCCCTAATATATTGACTAGCAATACCCAGTCCACTTGTTTGACGATAAGTAATGTCCATGTGAGGAGTTACAACATGTGAGTTGTTCTGTTTGCTATTGACACACACAGCCATAGTAATTAACCTCCAAGTATGAAAAGATACGTACTAAAATATTTATTCGAATTATTATATATTACTTTACTCGTATATTTTTAAGAACTTTGAACTTTTTCAGACACTTAAAAGTAAACATAATTATAAAATATAGTTTACACATATAAATTAACCTCTGATTTCTTACACAACGAGTCCTGAGACTTTGACATTTGAGCATAAGGATTGTAAGTTAATCCTATATAAGAATTCGAATATTTTGAAATGCTAACTTTAACAATATATAAAAAAAAAAAAACCTACTTAATAGAATTGGACCCGATGTGAGGGTACTTAAAAGACACTGTCACGCGAGTTGGACCTCAATGTGAGGGTAACGAGATACACCATCAGGCACGCTCATTGGTCAAATAAAATAGCGCGCACTTACGTCCCTTCCTGTTACCCATTTCCGTCCTTTTGAAGAAAGCACTCCGACAAATTCGGTAATCGAGAGGAAAAATGCTACACATCAAAAATTCTAAATTTATAATTTAAATGCATGAAGCATATTGCAACATAGTTGTGATAATTAAGTTTCAATAATTTTGAATAATGAGTTAAATGATTAATTTAACTATACAATATGAAATATAACGGATAAAATATAACATTACCAAGAAAACGTATGAAAAATAATATGATATTGTTCCTCCATTTTTTCTGATAATTTCGTACACTTTTCGTACACTTTTTTTTACTGAAATGCCAGGTCATTTAAGTTCAATTTCAGAACGTTTATGTCATTCTCTTATAATTGCTGTTTCCTACTTATTTGCAGATAAAGTTTGTTTATTATTAATATAAAATTTTAATTTGATATACCTCAAAAGTTTCTATGCGACTTTTATGAAATATTTACTCTTGAGTATTGCAAAACTTTTAATTTTTCCTTTTAAACCATATAAAACATAAAACCATGAACAAATTTAGATGCATAACTGAATTCTCTCGACCGATGAAGAATAGCAGACTTAGGGATTGCGGATTATCCTTCAGAGAAATTGGCCAATCCTTTGGACGAAACCAAGCAAATGTGATGCAGATCTGCATCGTTTTATGCAAGAGGAAACGACGGACCATTAACATCCACTGCACCTATCTCGTTGCACCAGTGTTCTTGATGACACACGGATTGTGAACGGGTAATGATAAATCGCATAGCCACATCATGACCCACAGCACAAACAGTTTCAGTCTGTTACGCATCATTGGTGTCCGCTCGTACCATACGATGTCATTTGCAGCAGAGTGGAATGTCCGCAAGGCATACATGGCATCGTTTACCTTTCAGTGGAAACCACAATTGTTTGCACCGCCAATGATTGCTTTGAACGGCGGACATAGACAATGGAATTGAACGATACTGGGTTTACATACGAATCCCGATTTTTCCTGCAACGTTATGATGGTTGCATTTTAGTTTGGAAACACCGTGGAGAGGGATTGCTGCACTGTTGCGTTATGCATCTCCACATTTGTCTAGCACTCAGTATCATGATTTGAGGTGGTGTTGGATTTCAATGCCCACACTTGTAGTACGCATTGATGGTACTCTGAATAGCCAAAGCTATATTTATGATGATTTTAGCCAGTGGTCCTTCCATGCATTCGCCACCATCTAACAGCCACATTACATCAAGATAATGCGCGGCCACATGTGTCACGCAACGTTCAAGTGTTCCTCTTTACCCATCAGATTGAATGGTTTTCTATGCCTACTTGCTCTCCCGATCTATCACCAATCGTGGTCCATGTTTGCACAACGACTTACACCACCCGCTGCTACACCAGATCAACTTTGACAATATGCGGAAGCAGCATGTATTGCTGTACCCCAAGGATACATCCAAAGCTTCTTTGATTCTATGCCGAGGCATATTGCAGCAGTTATAGCCAACAATGTAGTCTACACTAACTACTGATTTTGTCATCATCTGCATGTCACAAGAGGCTGTAATTTTAATCGTTTGATCTTTGTATAACATATTAACTGCCAAATAAACTCTTTGCTGTGATATCATCTGGTCCTTCTTGGTGATGCATTTTGTGTTGACATAAGTGTAGTACAGCGGGATATTAGGAGGAATCCATACGCCATGAAGATTGCTGTAAATCAGTCGTGACTTAAAAATTCCACAAATGATTACTTTTCATCTTCTCATTTCGTCAAATGAAGCATTCCTTCAGATCTTTCTAATTACGCTTGTAAAGCATAAGGATGTCCAATGTCTCTTTCAATGAAAAAATTATTAGTTTTTAATCAAAGGTTCATGGCATGACAAACATTTTTAGTCGATTTCATTTTTTTTACTTCCTAAGGTTACAATAAATTTGATATCATCTTCATTTTCATAATTTTTTTTAGAAACTTTCAATTGATAACATATGAAATTATTTCTCTGTAGCGTAATCAAAAATTACAATGAAAAGTATTTTTATTGATACTCAAAAATTCGGTCAATTGTCTTTCGTTATTGATATGCTTTTTCTCCCGGATCGTTTTGTTTTGTTTGAATCATCTTGTCTTGTTTGGGCACTGAGAATTTTACTTTTAGAAATGGAACTTGAAAAAAATAATTCTCCTCGATTTTTTGTGTACATTTATCAAATACAATATTTTTTTCCCTTCGTATTCGGATTCGCTTCGTTTCATCACGATTTCTTGAAATAAATCACAGATAACACAATCACATCCCGAACTTCTGCTTCCAAAATGCCTTTATGAATACTCAAAGAAAGAATTTTTTCATGATTTATAACACATTAAATTTATCAGATGGTATCATATTTTATTAGCAGACGACGTATTTAGTTATTAGAAAAATGAATACATTTTATTATAAATTATAATTTTTTGGTTGCAATGTAAAAAAAAATCACTATCACTTTTGAGTTATTTTACAATTTTCGCATCATGTTTTATTCTCCGGAAACACAATTCATAGTTTAATAGTTCTTTAGTGAAATATACTAATTTTGTATGTGTTATAATTATAACAAAGAAACCATAATATTTGCATTCCTCACAACGAAAAAGATAAAATTCGTGAATTGACTTCCGTGTGTACTGAGAAACAAAATTAAAAAAAAATCGATAATAACTGACTTTTCAAAAACAAGGAAGAAAAAGAAACAGACGCCGTTAATAAATAACGATGTTCTTCATCAGAATCAAAACCAACAGTTGTGCTAGACATATCTGACACATCTACTGAAAACATTTTTGATCCGGTTCGTAACGAACGTGCACGCTTGTTATCGAGTACAGATGAGTAGCTGTTAGTTAGTAGTTTTATCCCTAGTTTGAAATTGAGAGAGAGAGAGAATTTTTGTATGTTGTATATACATAAATAAAGACTAATTTTTCACTGTTCCCTAATTTTAACTTTTTGCAGTACAAATGTATTGTTTTTGTTTTATAAATATGTGACATGGATTTTATTATCAAACTTTTTCCAAGTGTGGTTTTTTTGGGATATTTGGAGATTCTCATACTTACATAGTTTTTTTTAAATTTGTGGAAAAAGTCCTTAAATTTACCACATGTCACACGAATTTTTTACACGATTTTGTTTGCATTTTTTTAAGGTATCCGAAAATGTTCGAAACCGTGATTTTCCAAAAGAGTTTAAATGGATACTATTTATGATATTTAGTGTCACTTAGATTAGAAAATGTATATAAAATTGTTTTAAAAATAGTATTACAATAAAAAATGATTTAAGTACAATATTTTGAACATAGAATGACCCATTTTAAAAATATTCTCCTTTTGTGAAAAATGCTTCTATTATAATAATATTTTACCTGTATATAGCTCAGACCTCTGCATAGAGACTCAACTAGAATTTTTGAAATATATAACTTAGAAGCGAATTTATCTATGTTTTACGACAACAGAGGGGAGAAATTTTTAGAATAAAACTCCAATAATTATTTCAATTGGTGGTAACTGAAAATAATGTGAATTTTTCAAAAATCATAGTTCAGCCTCTGTAAAGAGGTCTGAGCTATATACAAGCAAAATTTAATTATTCTAGAAGCATTTTTCACAAAAGGAGAACATTTTGAAAAAAAAGTTATTCTAAGTTAATTTTTTGCCAAAATATTGTGTTTAAATATTTTTTTTGTCAAAATGTTCTTAAAACAATTTTATACATGTATTCTAATCGAAGTGACACTAAATATCATGATAATTATCCATTTATGCGCCGTTTTAAAATCATGGTTCCGAACGTAATCGGATATCTTAAGAACTTATTAACCATGTAAAAAAAAGTTTGTGTATATCGTTCCTAAAATAAATATTAAAAATAATGAAATTAATATGCATAACTTATTACCACATAGACATAAATTAGTATTTTTATAAATATTAATGAGTATTTCGTTTGAATATCATATGGAATTTCGCATCTGATTGCATTCTCAAATGCATCAAGTAAGATAAAGAATATGATGTTATTAAAATGATACGAGAAAACGGAAAATAAAATAAAGTTATATCTATAAAAATATAATACAGCATAAAATTTAATAAATTAGCATATCGGTAATTATCAATTTTATGCTTTTGAATATATGAAGATATGAAACTTAATTTTTTATACAAATTTATAAAAACTATGATAAACTTTACGTTTAAAAACAAGAAACAACAATTTTGATCAGAAAAGACAAAAATAGAGAACTTGAGTAATGCTGATATGTTTAGTTGTCCATTTGTACATTTCTATCATAAAATGTAATAAATTCATACACGTTCTATTCTATATACAGAATGTAATACTTGATTTCAGAAGTTCAACTCTCTGTATACTTAGTAATTATGTTTATGTATTTCAAATAATTAATCATGCTTCTCAATATAGTTGCATTCCTTGCTGTGCTAATCAACACAAATTATGCTATGATTATAGATTCATTATGTTAAGTAATTAGTAAATAGATATGTATGACAACATTGTCAAATGGTATGGAGCTTGTTAATATGTTGATGAAAAATTTAAGATATCATTATGAGAATTTGTGAAAAAAGAAAATAACTCTCCAGCTACAGTTTGCATTCAATTTATTATTTTTTGCACAATCGGGAAAAAATTAAAATGTAAAAAAAATGTTCCTTTAATTTTGCCTATATTAGAAAGAAGAATGTGTGTGTGTGTGTGTAATTAAGCAATAAATGATATTATGTTACAAAATATACAAATATCATTTCGTTATATATAAAGATTAAATGTCATTAATGTTGTACTTTGGAGTTAACAAGAACAATTAGCAATAGGCTATGTAACTCTGATATGCAGTCAAATGTCTACATACTTCCATGTCTCACCAATGTGTTGATTTATATCACAATTAAACGCACGACGCAGAAACGTGAAACTAAAGATCTAATCATAATCTGCTTTTATATATATAACCTATAACTGTCTATAGTAATAAATGTTTAATACAACATGAATAACTACTGTCAGTATCCTATATAGCGAAGCGAAATGCTTATATATGGCACATCAATATCATAACATTTAAAATAATGTGCTTCTCCATAAATAAATTGTAATAATTTATAAACCTGTCATGAATTTTCACAATAGAAACTCTTGTTAAAATCGTCAAAAATAGATGCTTGGATATTGCCGAGTAACTAATCGAATTTCAGAGAGAAGTTTTAAGAAAATGTGATGACTAACAGACGTGGATATGACTGATTAAAAACTTCAGTATTCAATACATTGTGTTCTTTAAAGAACGGTGATTATTGGATTGTGCATTGAATATAATGGGAATGATATTTTGGTCTTTAGAAAGGATTTTTGTACATGCAAATAGAGATAGAGAATGATTCATTATGTTGAGTACAACAACAATACTCTGAAAGAATCAATGACATCAACCTTAGAACTTTCTGCTAAGAGAAGCTGCTGAATTTTAAGAAGCTCGAATATTTCGATAATGGACATCAGTGTACAATTGATTTAATCAACATGTAGATAAAGGACATGCTAGGAAGATTAAGAGTGTGAACCAGGTCTCCACAATCATTATTTCCTTATTTGGAGATTAACATTTCTAAATAAATTTCTGATGAAAGAGAAAAATATTTGGACATCCGTAGTGCTTATATCGAAGCATTCCCCTTTGTAATGGCACTCCGAGTTCGATTAAATGCAAAGCATCACAATACTTAATGTATGGCATCTATCAGTAGTGTAAACTATGATTTGTATGAAGTAGTTAAAAAAAACATGAAATAACTGTATCTGATTGTATCAAGTTTTTATGATGTAATTCTTAAGCTTTAAGAAAATATAATTTACTGTGCTTGAAATATGACATATTTTAAACTAGTGAATTGTTCAGGAATAAATATACGATGGGACTTCATTTTCTATAAAACACGGTTCATAGTCAAGCTCTAAAGTCGGTACATGAATTGTAGGACTTAATAAGAATTTTGTAAAATAAAATCTTAAAGCAAATTAACTATTCATTTTAATATATTTCAAGGTAAAATAGTTAAAAATCCGAGGAAGAATACATAACAATGGGTAGTTTGTTGACTCTATGAGTCAGTTCACAATTTGGATTATTGTTTAGTTTTATGAGGAATCTGTGTTCATTATTACAAATGCATTATTTTACAAAATTGTACAAACAAACATAAAAAAGCATGTGAAAAAGCGCATTAGTATACTATTATATGACACAATAAATTGAAGTAAATAATAAAAATAGGAATACAGCCTGCGAATGCTTTATCACTGGCCCAAGTTGATTTGACCACTATTTTTTTTCCTCTACGTCCCCTTACGTAATTATGGTCGGCATGCGTTCTATTTTGATATTCTGTACAAAAAATAAGTTTAAGAGTACAATTTAATGTAAAAATTAGCGATTTTAAAAGGGGGGTATTGTTTCCCTTAGTCGTACAATTGTTAAAAAATAGATGAAAATTATTTTGTACATGCATGTAAAAAATATATGCATGACAAAAAAATACGGAACCGTATATAAAAATAAATTAGAATTTTATCTTTCTCAAAAATCCCATTAAGTAAAATTCAAACTAAAAGCTTGATAAGCATTAAAAATAATAATTGCAAAATTGAGAAATAATACTATTAATAATAATAATTAATTAAACAACTAAATATACCTTTGTGAGAAAATAGCTCTTGAAGCACTCTATCAAGTTATATGATTAGATTTTTGCAATAATTAACTATAAAAATGCTTTTAGATTTCGTAATTACCATTATATCATTACTGTAATTTAAACACGAAATATAAATGAGTTTACAAGATAAAAGTGGAATTTACTTTATGCATCTGAGGTTTTATTTTCCGTGAAACAAATGGCGTTTTCATGTATGCGTTTACAGTGCCCGGTACTTAATATGCCCAACCGGCATATCTAGAAGCCAAAATAATTTATCTTAAAAATAACACACACACCCCTAAATTTTCACACGTCCTCGACAGCTTTGGAGAAAAGAATAATTATGGTAGTTTCTTGGCATTTTCTTAGTATAAAATGCTTAGGAGACAGTATATTTTGTGGAAGAGGGTTTCGGAATTTAAGTCTACGGAGTCCTTCCGTGCCTAAGGACAGAATGATAGATGACTCCAGAAAAATCGATAGATTTCCAACTGGAGCGAGTCTGCTCCAAATTTTTAGGTTGGATTCGCTCAAAAGGTATTCATCCGGTTAAAAAGAACTTCGCATGAAGAAATTGAAAACTTCAGTTTCCAAGGGATGCATCGGAAATCTCACTTCTTTTTAGTAGAGGAGAAAGGGGAGTTCTGATTCCGTGGCATGGTCCGATAAGGTGTAATTTGTGGAAAACTGAGAGAGAACGAGGCCATGAAGTCTCCCATCTAGGGAACTTTTTTCCCCCATGGGTACTTCCAGGTGGGGATGAGATGTTTAAAAATTTGCTCAACTTCGGTAATTTGAAATGCTCTAATATAAAAGAAATTCTTCAAGCAAGATGTCGATTGCTATTTAATCTTTTGAAAGAAGGAATAAAAATACTACTTTTTTAAATTGGAATTTTTTTCATTTATACTACCTTCATCCGTATTATGTAATCATAAGAATGGAAGAATAAGGATATCATAGCTTGAATCCATTTATATTCTTTCATTCGTTGAAAACGTATTCATGCCGAATTAAGAATTTAAAAGGGTAATCTTAGAATCAATTTGCTTTCTCGAGGGGATAGCAGGCACAATTTTATTCAGCTTTAATCCGTGAACTCTACTGCCTTTTTAAAAGGCTTAAACAAGCAATTGCCTTAGTTGAAAATTAGTAAAATTTTCCAAACGAATTAATCCGTTAAAATATAAATTTTAGTTATAAAAGATATTCAGAATATATATATATATATATATATATAAGGTTGGGCATAAGTCATGGAAACTATTTTTTCTTCTTCTTGTAGATATGTGAACGGATCACAAATGTATAGTGTCTTGTGGAAGTTCTACAGACGTAGTGTGTATACAGAACAAGAAGATGGCTCTGTGACTGCTGGTAGTAGGGCTAGGGTACGAATGCTGTGAAATCAGTCAGTTGGTGAGTGTCGTGCGAGATGGAAGTAAGACGCATTGAGCTGGGCTCTTACATCAAAATAGTCATTGTCTGATCGAGAAATGAGATGGAATGCCACAGTGAATTAGTGGAAGCTCTTGAGAATAATGCCATATCATACCGTACAGTAGCACGGCGGGTAGGAAAGTTTCAGCAAGGACGTGTGTCAACCAGTGATGAGCAACGTTCGGGACGATCGGTTAGTGTGCGGACCGACTTAGCACGTCTGTCATCGTCCAGCTCATGGATGAAGACAGACAATGGACACTACTGAAGTTAGAGAGAGCAGGTGGCATCTAGAAACGCACCCTCCACAGGATATTGCGTAATGAGCTACACTTACACAAAATCACAGAGCGATAGGTATTGCATGCACTGATGGAAGTTCAAAGGTGGTTGCTATATGCAATATGCTCCGACCACTTTCCACGCTGGCAACAGGACGGTGATCAATTCTTGTCATGAATCATTGCTATCGATGAATTTTGGGCCAGGGCATACGAACTATAACTCATACGCGGAGTGGCGACATGCTGGATCACCAAGAAGGTAAAAGGTTGGTCAGAATCCTTCCCTAGTCAAATTGATGGTCATCGTCGCGTAGGACGTCAGGGGTATCATTGTTTGCCACTTTGTTCTTCATGGTAAAACAGTGACCGCACAGTACTACAGGGATTTCCTGGTACGACTTAGCGTTCGGGATAAACGTCCGGATCTTGTGAATAGTGCAATAATCCTGCACTATAATGCAATACCACATAAATCAGAGTGTGTATGGAGAATAAACACTGATATTGAGAAAAGGAAGAATTAGAGCACCCACCGAACTCTCCCAACATTTCGCCCTGTGACTTTGATCTCATTCTTAGATTAAGGAACCAATACGTGGTAGGCGGTTTGCAACACTAGAGGATATTGCTAATGCTGGGCGCCAACAGGTGGCCCGATTCACATATGGTGCGGCAAATGCTTAGGCTGATGGTTTCCCGCACAGCATTGACAGGGTGTGGTGACAGTAGCGGGGGACTACATTGAGAGTCCTTAGGCCCAGATTTGTCATGTCAACTTTATGTGTACTGCGTTTTCATTCTTTTGCAACGTGAAGGCCCTGTTGCCCTTTGTTCTACCGTAATAAATTAGCATGTAACTTTATTTCAGTACTATTCATTGTCCACACATGTAGTTAACACCTTGTCCTTTCGTTTGCATAAGTCACATTTTCAAGCCGGACTGGTATCTTCAAGAAAAAAATTTTTCCTTGACTTTTGCCACAACCCTCGTGCATACATATATATGTATATTTGAAATGGGATTTTTATGTTATAGGATTCATTTGGTTTCGATTTTTTGATTGAATTTTGTGTGTTGTGATTGAATTATATATATTTAAATATATATATATATATATATATATATATATATATATACATATAACATCGGTAAAAGATTTTATCATATTTGAAAACGTAACACTATATGAGTTTCTCATTTTTTTCAGAAATTACTTTTAAAGTAATGCATGACTTAATAATATATAAATTATAGTAATAATAAATGAACTGAAAACCCTTTGTATTGTACCTATTATCACCTTGAATAGAAAGTACATAAGATAGTCCATAGACATATCTTAGGAACTGTTGAATGTTTCCGAATTAATGTAATTTTTTGATTAACAGGGAAGGAAACTGTCTGTTTTTTAAGCTATGACCGTTGATCTATTTCATAAGCATTACAAATTCAGTATTGATATATTATACTTTTTATATAATTGCTATAATTTATTCACTTTTATATTGATTTTTTGACTGTAAGAATAATCTCTTACGAATATCAGTAAATCTGGAAAAGGTAAGTAATAAATATATAGCATTCAGTTTTGTATTCATAAATAAGTTAATACAAATTAGAATTCCTTGATTTATTAATGTAATTTGTATGATTTTTGTCTGTATCTAGATCTTTCAAGATTAAAAATGATTCACGAGATTTTATAACCGACAATAATTCTGTAGATGCTTGAAGAAATTGTCATTTAGTTTTTACTTTAATTTGATAAAAACTTTCAGTGAGTTACACAGAAAGGATGTTCACACAAATAAGTGAAAAAAATTCAGTAGAGATGGAAGGTTTGTAGGCACTACTCTATCTCTATTTGAAACCGTTTGGGAGCTTTCGGCTTTCAGTGTTGGAGTAAACCATATTCTCAAGTGTAAAAAGACTTGCGGAAGTTCTACGAGCCATTTTTTTTTTCCCCAATCAAAAAAGAATTATTCTTTGAGTACAGGTGAACAACAAACGAAAAATAGTCTCTATGATACCCATATAATATTAAGTAATGTTATTGTACAATACTGTGTACGAAAAATCATATATTTAAAACAGCAAATATATATCAAAAGAAAGCTTTATAGAGCATTAGATGGAATATTTGTGATGTGATTCACATGAATTTACTTAGCGTGAAAGAAATACTTTTATGGTCATATCATGGTCATATTATGGAATATCATGGTCAGTTTGGAAAATTAAAGATAATGATTGCTGAAATATATTCCAGTTTTATTCATCGTAATGGGTGCTACTTTCCTACAAGACTAATTCTTACAACAATCTAAGCAAGACATTTAATAATTTGAATATTAGGTCTATCCCATGTTTTTCAAATTGAGATAGTTCAGTTGCTATATTCACAAACTCGTGGGTGGCAATGTCAATTCATGCCCTTAAGTCATGGTACAACCACCATCTGGTGGTTGTACCATGGTTAGTGACACTAACTGCCGTGCCTTAGGCCCTGGGTTCGAATCACAGAGATGCGGCAAGGGAGTACTCTAAATAGCCGTTGAACCGCAAGTCCTCTTGTGAAGTTTGAAGTGGAAGGGAGGTGAAAGATCCCTAAACCCTAAAGGGTGTTTTCCCTCAAAATTGGGGTGGAACCCAACCATGTCGTATTTTAATCTCTATGGATCACAAAGCTATGGCTAACGATAGGTGTACGTCTAGCACTTTGCCGTGATGCATTTTGTGGGCATTGATTTGACACCTTAAGACTGGTGGCATTAACAACAATAGCACCATGGGATATCACAGAAAGCCTACCTTGTAGAGAAAGTGATGAACGATAAATCAATTGTGGGGCTCAAAGCTGAAGCGGGGGGCCAGCTGAGGGGTCATCCTCTTTGCTTGACTGATATTCAAGATGATGAAAATGCAGATATTTTATGTATGTCTACCTACTATATTGAATAAATTTTTACGAAATCTTGCTAAATATATAAATTATTTAATAAAATTAGCATTATATACGTAGAACCCGTTATATAATGAGGAGTTGTGAAATATTATTAGTTGCGTTATATTGCATATTATAAAAAAAAATTACAATAAATTCAATACTTCTATTAACTTCGAAAACATAATATACAAGTTTATGTTCTCGAGTATTTTTAAAGTTGCCATATTGGTTTATGTTTCAAATTAAATATCACGAAAATCGGACTTAAATAAATATCAACATTTACTTGGTTGATTTAATGATGCAGTCCAACCCTGAATAACGAATTTCGGATTTAACGATTTTTCTCTTTCCTATTAAAATGAAGGCAGAAACTTCTATCTAACGCAAAATAAACCCCAAATTAACGAATTACTTCAAAAGCTGATTTTTTATCTGTTTGTGTGGAAAAAATTGGATTTTCAAATTACATCATTTTTGTTCTGAACAGAAAAAAAAGATTTTTCAACGGCTAAGAGTGAAGAGCGTTACTAGACTTAAAAGGTGCAGATGAGCCATGAGTGTCACGTATCATGTGAGTCTTGAGTAGGAGCGGAAATTCCTTTCTTATCTCATTCCATTCCACAACGCAGGGGTTCAATAGTTCAAAAACTATTTCAAATCAATAGTTCAGAAAACTATTGATTTGTCGAAGTCAATAAATTGCGATTCTGATGCAAAAATTGATAATGAAATTCTTATCAAAACTGTTATATTTTCTAATGTTTTAGTTTGCTTGGGAACTGTGAAAACATACATCATGCAGTTGGATGTAAATGACGCTGTATATTCTTCCCTCCCTTAAGGCGAAAAAAGGAATTCTTTCAAGTCAGGAATCAAATAGATTTTCTAAGTACTATTTTAAAGTTCTAATTAGCTGGCACTTAATAATTCAATAATAGTATTTTTAGCTGTTGAATAAAATGAGTTAAATTTCTTACTATTGATATTTTTTGTGTAGTTGCTTATCGTAGAATTTTTAAAAAGGTAAATGCAAAAAAAAAAAAATCATAATTTGTTTGAATCCCGATAGAATGAATAATAATCATTTAACGAACAAAACATTCGGAGCAGATGAATTCGTTAATTCGGGGTCTGACTGTATTAATTTATTGTATATTTAAATTGATTATTGATATTAAAACTACAGTTAAGTTATTGATAATAAAACTTATTCTGTAAACTTCATGCATTGATATTAAAACGTATGTTAGCGAAATTATGTTTCCTCATACTATATATTTGGTTTTAAAAATAGAAAATTTCAAGAATTTCACTGCAACTTGGTTCACAAATATTTAAATTGCGCTCTCATGTCTTGCATAGTGCTACAAAAACATATTTGAAATTTGACTACTTATGAAGTAAAAAGAAAGAAAGAAAAACAAGCATGAAAACTGAACACCGCCTGCTGTACATTTTAACGGATTACAGATGATATCCCGTGAACATAATCACTTTCATTTCTGACACCTTCTGCTTTTGCTTTCATTTATACTCTGAACGATTGGAATAATGTTACAATTTATCAAAGTCTTATCAACATATTCATAGTGCAAATGTGAGGATAACTTAGATGTTATTCGTAAAAATTTTGTTTAAAGTTTTATGGGGAAAAAAAATCCTGAAGTGAAAAAAAAAAAAACATGATGGATTGCTCCTAAACTCTTCTAACATATTTCCTGGGGATTCTAATGATCATTTATTTAACACTCAAAAAAAAGAAGAAAAAAAAACCCTCATAACGTACGTAATTTCAGGTTTCTAATCTGAATGTAACAGAAGGAATGGTTTATTCCCCAGTATCTTGAATAAAATTTGATTCTTAGCAAAAATTTTTTTTTGAATGAGGCAGCTAATTATAAAATAAGTTTTTTGTCCCAAAAATAAAATATTAGGTTAAAAAAAACCCATTATTTTTTTGAAAATCAAGACTTTATTTAAATTTCCCAATGGCCCCGATTTTAAAAGGGTTTTGCGTATAATTTATTGCCAATTTAAAGGTGTTTAAAATGCCTTCTTAGAAGTCTTATTGGCGAAAACATCTAGTAATATTTTCACAATATTGTTTTGATCCCTTTTCTTTTGTGGGAAGTTTTGCAATGCGTTAAACGCATCCCAAGCCCGGCTATAGGGTGAAAGCTTAAATTTTTCCAATCAAGCCCCCAGAGGTTCAACCCGTTACAGAAAAATTTTCCCGGCTTTCCTGATGGAACACAAACCCTTGGGGCCAAGCCCGTTTTCTGTAATCTAGTTCAAAGGGTTGAGTTGTTGACAGAGAAAAAAAAGTTTTGGGAATCGAAGAAACCAAAAAAAAGATTTTTTTTAGCCCCAAAAAATACACGTAAACCCTTCCTGGCCTTGGGTCCTGGTTTTCGGGTTTTAGCGGCTTCACCCCCTTTGACCACGACTTTTCCAATTTTTGTAGAATTTTACCCCTTTTTCCCCAGTCACCATCCGTTTAAAAAAGGGTGATTTCACGGGGCCCGGCTTCCCGAGAAAAATTGTTCCATTATGTTTTTGGGGTTATGGTGGCATCCAACATGAAGCTTTTTTAACCAACTTTTCCCCAAATGGCTTAAAACTGTTTTATTGTCAAAACTCCTGCGATGCCGACTATAACATGGGCAACGGTTTTAAAACATTTTTGACAAAAGGCCTGATGTGGGTATTTTTAAAATCAAAAAAGCCTGAACGGAATCGAGAAACCAAAATTTCAGATAAAATCCGGCGATACGCGCACTTTTAAAAATAAAAAAAATCGAAATTTACGGGGCGTTTAGCCGGTAAAAATAGAGCTTTAAAAATTAAAAAAAAAAAGGGGATAAAAAAAAGCTTCTATATATATTGAAATTATTTATTTAAAAAAAAATGCATTTTTTTAAACTTAAAGGGGTTTTATTTTAGAAGTATTGTTTTTTTTAAAACCTGGGGTATTTCCCCCGAATAAAATTTTTTAAACAAAGAGTTTTTAAAAACGTACATTTCCGGTTTCTTTGTAAAAATGGGGGTGCGCGTTATACGCCGAATATACCTAAAAATTAAAAATGTCAGCTCTAAAGTATAGGTGCGCGTTATACGGCGGTGCGCGTTATACGTCGGACTTTACGGTAATTAGCTGCTACAGTATCGGCACCATATACACTATTCGCAATTTCAATCATCTGACTTGCATTTTCGTCTTTATCAAGAAAAACTGTAAAAAGAACTGAATTTTCTCTTTGTTGACTTCCATTTTTAACACCCTGTAAACTCATAACTGAATGGACCAAACGAAAAAAAAGCAAAATAATTTTTTTAGTGTGAAATGTTTTTTTGACAACGAGCATAAAATTTAAATTGTTTCATCGATACTTCACGGGATATCGACACTACAGCCATCTACCGAAAGAAAATAATGGATTTATTTTTCCCCAACCTAATATATATATATGTGTGTGTGCGGGGTGAGAGTGTGCGGGGGGTGTAAATATTAAAAATTAAATGAATTTTGTGGGACCCATGGTCCCTTAAAAGGTTACAGAAATTATCAAATTATAACATAGATACACAAAATTTTATATATTATCTATTCCTGATAACATATGTTTTAAAATTATTTTTTATATCACTTAGTTCCTATTATTAAAGATAAATCTAGAAAGAAAAATTAATTTGAAAAAAATGGAAGAAATATGAAAGAATGGAAGTAATTACAAGTTTAATACATGCAGATAATGTCGTGAATAAGTTTAACTTTCAAAATTAAAAGCTTGCAAGAATAGATATCCTGGTTAGATTCTATAAACTTAAATTAGAAAAATTTTATTGATATCACGCATTTTTAGTGCATCGTTATATACGGGAGAGCTAAACTCTTTTTTTTTATTTTTATTTTATTGTTAAAAGAAAGACAAATCAGCAAATCTCTTCAAATAAGGAAATTCAACATCATTCAAATATTCCAGACGGAAAAAAATTAACTAAATAGACTCAATAATTTAATTTAAAAACCTAAAAGGTTTTTGAAACATGAAAAGATTACAGGTGAAAGACGCTGTAAAAAAAAAAAAAAAAACATGCACTGAAAAATTTCGATACAGATGAAAAATTTATGCGGCTCACATTAAACACGTATATGTACTGAGTGCCATGAATAATGAATTAGTTACGCGAACACGCAATCAGAATTGAGATTAATTTTGTTTTGAATTTGTACACCTTTACCCATTTTAAACACTGATTTTTCTGTAAAAAACAAAGAAAAACACAATAATCGTTTATCTTCTAACTCTAACCAGAACACATCAAACTGCTTTTTCAATGCATGAACAGTGCATATTTTAAATGGAAAACTCATGAATAATTCACGAATGTTCATAGGTGCAAAAAGTTTCATTGTTCCTCCATGTTGTCACGAGATTCAAATGCCTTTCTTGGTTAACAAAGGCCCCATATGCAAATGCTTTTGTAAAGTCTGAAAAACTCCAATTGCTTATTACGACAAAAGCTGAGACTTTTCAGTTAATTAATCCTCAGAAGATGATAATTAAGCTTAAGAATTATTGTCCAGCAACAGATTTTCTCAGTTTTAATTGCGCGCAAATACCCACCCCACTCTTCACGCTACACTAAAGATCCTTTTGAATCTTTATATGCATGATGAGTACCATGGATTTTGCCATCGCCAAGGGAGGTTTTTGTAGTAAACGTCATTTATCACCGTTTATTATGCTTCGGATGAGATTTATGCATCTTGTTTAAAAGCTCCATGTTTATTTAATATATTAATTATTATTGTGTGATAATATAAGAGTAAATGCAATGTTACATGGAAAGTAATGTCTGAATTTAATTATCGGTTCATGAATGGTAAATAGATTGGATAATTTAATACTTAAATAATTTTTAATATTTCCGAAAAGTGTTGTGTTAAATAATTTCTGAGGTAGTTTTTAATAGCTTTCAATAATGTGCTTTATTCAGATTGTTAAGCATTCAAAGGAATAATTAGTCGCTATCAGTTTTCAAATGAAATTGTTTATTATTAAAAGCCAACATACGGAAATACAGTGTGTGGGTGCGTGTGTTGTGTGTGTGTGTAATAATTCATGATTTTAATTTTCTCTCGAGAGATTTTATTTAATTGATAATGGTCTTGAACCCTCCAAAACATTTTTTTAGTTTACCCGCCTAATACGAAATATCCTGTTAACCATAAATTTATTACATAAAATATTGAAACGTCCACCCTTTTCGAAATAAAATGATGCAGTTTTGTGTCATCCAAACATTCTGACCAATCATGTCACTCATTAAAAGAAATCATGATTCTGAAAGTGCCTGGTTAAAAAAGTAATACAAGCGAGTATCTTTGGAACGAAAGGAGAATATTTTTGTGTCTTGTATTGTTTGCACGCTTATTACGTGTTTCGTGTCGTCCTTTCATGTAAGTGTAAAATAAAATAGAGATTTAAAAAGGCAACACAAGTTTCCTCATTAAACAATTAAATGGCTGCAGCAAGATAAAGTTATACCAGTAATATGCTAACTCCCGTGAAATCACTTCACAACACATACACACTATATATATATTATTTTCCTCATACATAATTTATCTTTGAATAACTGTAATTGACGTTTTTTTTTCCTTCACCATTACATAATTAGTAACAGCTTTTCATTATTTCTTGTGTGATTTCTATTGTAAACCAATGTATACCACTATTACTTTAAATTACTTTTCTAATGGGAAACTATTACGTTGTTTACTTCAGAATCTTATAAAAGCTATATATTTTTAAATTATTAAATGGTTTAGAGTTCTTACCAGGTAAAAATATTTTTTGAAAAATAAAATCTTACAACTTCTTCCGTCAGCTGAGTTTGCTTAATTGACATAAGTGTATTTTAAAAAATTTTTAGTGTTAATTTTGAACTAAATTCCAAAGAAAACATATACTGTTTATTTTTTATGCCACATTAATAAAAAATAAAGAGGATAATTAATAAATCAGAGCATTATTGGAGAAACAAATTAACTTGAAAGTTATTCCAAATATCATAAATTATTTCTTCAAATCTTCAATAAATGTTTTTCTTTAACGTCATAATGTCAATTAATCAATGTTCCTTGTTTGTATTTGCCGAAGTATGAATTGTATCACCATAATTATTTTGATTAATTAAGCTTCCCTAAATATCTTTCATGTTAATAAGATTCAATTATGTTACTAGGAGCTCAATTAAAAAGTATACGAAGTATTTTGATTTTGATTTAAGTAGTTATTATTTTGCAAAAAAGGGCAAAAATGAACTAAGTTCATAAGAACCTTAGTTCATTTCTTGCCCTTTTTATATGCCTATATATATAAACAAAGGTTAAAACATAATTCAAAGACATGTATAACAAAATTATGCTACGGAATTATAGTGTATTTTATCATTATTTAAAATTGTTTTTGTACACAAATATGAGAAACGAATCAGTTTACAGTCTTATATCCTTCTATGTTAAATAAGAAAATAAAGTTTTCAAAACTTTTAAATTATTTATTTATTCTCGATTAAAATTTTTATGACGGTAAGAATTTCAATAAGCAAATCAAATCTAAATGCTTTAAAAAAAAACGCATAAAATATTGATATTGCTTTTAAGTGGAAATGTTTTTTGTAACTCAATATTTCCATGCTAAGGTACGCTTAATAATGTTCCACATTATGTATTTTAACTTTTACGAAAAATACTCATTTATTACTCTTAAGTAAATACTAATTTTTTTCTTTGTAATAAAAAAATAATAATTATGTGCGCTTACAACTTATAACAAGAAAAACGAATCATTCTTTATGCCGAAGAAAAATTGATTCATTCGAGCAGACACTTTTATTATGTAAAAAACGATCTTCTATGTATGACAAAACAGTAAGAATTTTATATTAATGCTCAAAATATTTTTCTTTCAAAGGAGTGTACGGAGTTTAAAATTTAATTCAAAGCTACTCGAGGAAATTTTAAGACTTCAAGTTATTTTAATATTATATATAATATTCTTTTGCATATCCTGTTTTACAGATCCTTCCGAGAAAATTCTTTTTTAGACCTAAGGGTAATCACATAGTCATTCCTATCCCCAAAACAATAAAAATGCTAAAATTACATGTTCACTATGATACCCTATTTTTACTTCAACAATGAAATTTCCATGACACACATTTCAAACTTTACTTAATATTTCTCCAAGCGTGCCTAAGACAGTAAAGAAGCAACAACAAACCCTTTCAACCTTTAGTTCACAGTGTAAAAAAAACCCATCCCAGAAGTAACTCCCTGTCATAAAACGTGACGAAAGAAACCCTCTTTCAGTACCACGTGTTCACAGTGTCTGAATAATTCATAGTTAGCGTCATCGCACCTTGTCTCGTTCTAAGAGAAATGATCTTTTTTTCTAGAAATACACGAAAATAATAACGGAAAAAAAGAATGATATTCTTGGTGGAGATATTACTTTCTTCTTTTGGTTGGGGGACCTTATTAGTTCCATAGTAAAGCTTGGGGAACTTGGGTTAGTTTATAATTGGAGATGTTCTAAGTAAATATGATTCGCCGGTAGGTTGTAGTGGAAGAATCTACTAAATTAGATTTCTTTGACTCTTGAATTCTAATTTCTTTGTGTTTTATCTCATCTGATTAATCAGAATGTTGAATGTATGAAGTATATATTATATTTTTTGACTGCGTTATGGCAAAGGACATAAATTTGGATTGAGAACACAGAGGGATAGTGGTAATGAAGAAGAATAGTAAGTAGAGATCTGAATTTTAAATTACAAATAGCGTTATAAGTTCTGTGAAAAAAGAAAAGTTGGAAAGAAAGATAAATTTTATTTCAGCATAAATAAAGTTAATTTAATTATATTGTACGATTTATTTCGAAATTGAAATCTTTTTTTAATGTTAAATAATTTTTTTGGAACTAAATTAAATTAAATTCACACTTGCATGCGATGTAATGCATTTTCCTTATACATGAATTCACTATAAATGCAACAATCATGGAATCTAATGTACGTTATTTATTAAAAATGAAATATTCTTTTTGAATTTTACAATGGTTTAAAATTTTTCGTTTGAAACGCGTTAATATATTTTCGAAGAAATGATTAAAATAAACTGCTTTATTACAACCGTATACTTTTCTTCTAAATTTATTAGGACATCTAATCGATTTATTCTAAACTCTAAGAGAATGATCGTATTTAATTTATTTCGAATTTGGGCTTCGTAAATTCAATTTTACAAAGGTAATCTGAAATAATGTACAAAAAGAAAAAAAAAATACGTTTTGCAAATAGTAAGAAAAAAAATGCAAAACAAAAATAGAAAAAGAGGAAAGACAATGAATAAATAATTTAATCTCTATGTCAGAACAATTTTAGCCCTAGAAAAAAAAATTAAGTTTTTTTTTCTGTGTAAATTGAATTTGTTATATTTATTTCTCATTTCCCGTAAATTCTCTGAATTAACTTTTTTAAAACTGAAGCTTTATTTATTCTCTCATTTTTCTGTATAAACACTACAATTTATTCTTGTTTGGTGAATGTCGGGGGGAGGGGGGCAATTTCTAATTTTGTTATAAGAATCTCAGTAAACTAATTGAGCTAAACAAATTTGTAAATATAAAAGAGAAGAAGAAAACAAAATTAAACGGTCGTGACACATAATTAAAAACAAGATACATTAATTTTATGATAAAAATATTCAAAAAAGGAATTTAAATTATGTTTAATTTATATTTCTCAAAAAGTATATTAAAATGTAATTTTCCAGCGCGAGTGAATACTAACGTCACTCTGTTCAGTTACACGAGGGTATTTGGCGACGAACGACGTTATTTTGAACCATGGTCAAGTGACGTGGACGGACCTCATATTTTTTGTGTTCGTGCCTCATCACGTCACTTGTCTCTATGCAATAAACGATTGTTATAATGTCGTGTACCTATCCTTAAAGTTTATATCATGAATTCAGGACAGGAATATATATACATATATATATATATATATATATATATATATATATATATATATATATATATATATATATATATTTATATATATATATATATATATATGCATATATATGCATATATATATGCATATATATATATATATATATATATGCATATATATTCAGATATATATATATATATATATGTATGTGAAAGAAATTTATATAATATATCAAAAACCAGAAATAATAGGTAGTGATGAACATAACTAGAAATAACGTAATAAAAATACAAAAAGCAAAACATGAAGATCAATTTATAGAAAATACAAAAAGGAAGTATAAGAACCTATGCTTGAGTCAAGCAATTTCCGGACTTAGGACCAGGTAAGTGGGGATTTAAAGCTGGATTTGAAGGCATAGCCTTCCCTGGAACTCGGTAGGAAAAACCAAAATGGAAATAAACAAAAATTAAAAGTATATGAAGAATAAGCAAAAATTCGAAGTATACAAAAACTCGCAGAAAGTATGATAAGACCACTGAATACTATTCTGAAATAAATTCTCCCCAAATTCTTAAATCAGAAAAAAATAAAACACGAAATCTTTACTTATAGATCTTTTTCCAAGAGAATCAAGAGTCTTGAAATAATCAAAAGCAATTATCCCCCAAGTTAAAAAACCTGAATATACATAAACGCATCTTTTGAATTACTTTTTACACTAGCCAGAATAGATAGGTACCTAGAAAGATGACAATCAAGTTTGGTAGGCCTTGAATTGGTTGATGTCAAAAATGTAAATTTTCTAGGCTCTAATTTGGTTGGTTGTCAAAAATGTGTAAGATGTTCAAGATGTGTGTGGAAAAGATGTAAACTGTGATATGAGTGTTATATATATACAGAGAGAAGTTGACGAGAAGAAAACTTAATGTGAGGATATAGATTATCAGAAAAAGCAAAAAAGTACAGTTTGTGTGGGATAAACGCCATTGTGTGTAGGGCAGTGTTTCTCAAATTGTGGGGAGTGCCCCCCTTGGAGGGAGTGACAACTCAACAAGGGAGCTTGAGCATATTGAATATTAAAAATAAAAATATTTTAAAAAAATTATTAATTTACGGGAAGTAAATAAACAAAATACGTTCTGACATAGTATAAAAAATGAAACACACATTTACACTGATATTATACACTTATAATTGTATCAGTGCTACACAATGTATTTTATAATTAATTTAACAATACTAAGTGAAGAATATGTTTAATAACTACCAGTGACCCCATGGGATTTTTATATATAAAATTATGTACAAAAATTATCACTTATCTTGTTAATTTGTACGGTTTAAAATTAAATTTTTAATTGTAAATTAAAAGTTACACGATTCGCTTCCCAATGTCAACCGTTTTCTACGTCGGCGTGCATATATGATGTATTCGGGTGGAGGAAGGAATAAAGAAGAAAATAGTCTGAAATAAGTAAATCCTTCACAAAGATTTCAAAGGCCCTTTTATTGCATTCCAAAACCTTCGGAATAATTTTATGGATAGCAGTGTACAAAAAAACTGTACTTTAGAAAGACATATATATACTTGCCTGAAAATTAACGCTTTGGCTGAGTGAGATGTTTATATACGCCGTTAGCATTTAAAAGGTTAAAGTCGTATCGTAGTTTTAGCATCAAAGTATAGTATTATTGAGTTCAATACAATGTTATTTGTATTAGAGGGTGCGATGTAAATTATGATTGATTATTGGGTCCCGAACATTGAAACTTTGAGAAGCACTGGTGAGGGGCGTAATTCATGGTCAAAAGGAAGGAAACAATGAAAGTTAGAATACAAGAGAAAACATAGTACTTATTAAATCGAAAGAAAAATTAATCGATTGAAAATCATAAGTTGCATTCGGGCATTACACCTGCGGTGGGAAAAAATCCTTTAATTATCAAAGATTCCTGATATTACAAGAACATCTGCAGTTGTGATACTTATTCTGACAACCAAGTATAGTAGTTGAATGGATGTTTTGTATTTATACTTTTTATAACTTTCTCACATGAAAAAATATATATGCAGTAATGATAAGGAGAACTGAGTGGGCATGTAGTGTGAACCAGCTAAAGCCTTCGACAAGTTTCAGAATTCGAATATCTCTATCTCTGGTGACGAACAATACTTAGAATGAATGTACTGTTAAGCTTGAATGAATTAAACCTAATTAAGAATAGGTATTATCCACTTATAACATCTTCAATTCTTTGTTAATAAGAAATATCCGCTCTTCTGAAACTTAATTAATGTCTTTGTTTGCTTTGATTTGCATCTTCAAAGTGATTTTGTAAAGGATTTTTTTGGATTGTTTACATTTGGAACAAGATTGCAACATTTTTCTCTAAAATTCAGAATTTCAATTATATCCTGAGCATGTAAAAATCTTTTTGTTCAATAATTCATTGTTTTCTACTCACACATTGTATTCTTAATTTTTAGTTTGTTTCGGCAATATCATGCCATTTTCAGTTTTCATTATCATTTCAGATATATATAAATATGAAAGAACCATTAGTAGGACTCAAGCTACACATGTTGGGGCCCCTGTAGCTTGAGGGCTCTGTGTCATTGATACGGATGATATGGGGTTAGCTACACCCTGGATCGTCAACACGGAAAACTACAGGATGCATATAATATATATATATATATATATATATATATACGAAGGGGTTAACGGAAGCACCTGTGATTAAAAGCGACATTTTTAATGTGCTTTGTAAGTATTAAAGTATAAAAATAGCAAATGGTTTCATTTATTAATCGAAATGTATTCTTTCTGGTAAATCACCCTCTCGATTCTCCAGTATCAATAATTACAGTCGGGAGGCATGTTCATAAACATAACCTTTCTCACAGAGCAATAAATCCGAAGCCACTTGTCACAGATGTTAATGCAAACATTGTCTACAGTCTTGTACACTCACAAAACATGGGTAATTGATAAGTGTAAAAAAGTAATACAGTCATTCGAATCGTCTTTCACACTTTTCCCTTCAGCAGGGTATGTGCATGTATGAAGGATACCTGCACGAATATGATTGTGATTGTTTCCTTTCAACAGTCAAGCATGGGGTTGGATCTGTGATAATAGGGACAGCCATGTCGTGGATTTCTGCTAGATTAATCGTAACCTTGAAGGAATTTTCACTGGAGGAAAATATTAAACGCTTTTATCCAACCAGGTCCATTCCATGATGCAAACCTTGTTTCCTGCAAGAGATGGAATTTTCCAAGATGTCAATCAGGGGCGTAGCTGCCACTGTATCAACCATATCGATGATAGATTTATTTATTAAATATGAGATTAATTTGCAGTTACAAGGTTACATCAAACATTTTATTTAAAAAAGGATCAGCGTTTCTTGCCAAAATTAAACTAAAAGAGTATAATATTACAAGTCGGGAATTTTCTGAGATTCTCAATTTGCTACAGACAATTTGCAGGAAAATGACGTTTTAACCAACGTTCAACATTTAAATGCTTTTTATTCATATATTAAAAATGGTTTGAGAGAATGCTTTGATAATCTTAACACCACAGTCAGCAATGAATATGGTCACATCGAAAAAAAAATGTTACCTATTATTTGTCCGGGCTGATAAGATATTAGGATAATTTTTATTAAGCGTTTCTCAAACTGTAGGGTGCACCTCCCTTGTTGAGTGTGATAACTCTACGAAGGAAGCGCGAGCATATTAAAAAGTCCAAGACAAAAGATTTTTTAAAAAAATTATTAATTTACTGAAAGTAAACAAAGATAATGCTTTCTGATATAATAAAATATAAGATACAC
>BMAV01024545.1:962-13160 GCA_019973955.1 Trichonephila inaurata madagascariensis
TAATCACTTCTTTATTTATAAAAATAATCTCATGAAACTTTTTTTGTGTGTGCGTGGACCGATACTATCCATAATATGTACAAAGATTGATAAAATATCTTAAAAATTACGGTTTTTTAAAAAAAATTGTGTTTTTCGTTTTTTTTTTTTTTTCCTTTTTGAAAAATATTTAAGCACTACTTTTGTTACATTTTTTGTTTAAAAATTACTTTTGTTTTCAATCGATATATGAAGTTTGAAGGCATTAACTTAAAAATGAAGCCGAAAAAAAATTTTTTTTTAACTTTAACAAATAACGCAATGCGAAATTGAATATTTCTACCTTTTATTTTAAATGTCTTTTCACTGCTTTTCTCCGAAGAAATTGCGGTGTGAACGTTTAAAGCACTTCTTTATAAACAGTAGTACCCGGGTTCAAAACAGCATCATCCCTTAATTTTTCTGATTTTTTAAGAAATACTAAAAGTTTTATTCGCGCATTTAATAACTTCGTCAGCAATTATGTAATTGGAAAGATAATTTATTTTTTATTTCACCACAATACAATTTTTTTTTTCTACAAAACAACGATACTTACACATTTTATGATTTCATTATTTTTCTAAAATGAATCAATATGGATGTGTTAGCTAGAACTATTACAAACAATGAGCAGAGTTTGAAAGGGCATTTGCAGAATGTGGTGTAAAATTGTTAAAAATAAGAGAGAAAGTTCTTAAACCCAGCTTTCTTTCTGTTCTTGAATCTAACATATTGGAATGGTTCAACATCGTTCGTGCCAAGAAAACAGCCATTAGTTAATTAAAGGAAAAGCTTTTCAACTGAGCCGAAGAGCATAAAGACTTTTCAACAACCAACAGATGGATCGGCCTTTTTACGAAAAGATATGAAAAAAGATAACTTCTACACTGCTGGCCACCGTAAATGCAACACCAAGAAAGACAAGAGATAGCACAACAAAATTTATTTTGTAGATAACATGTTGACCAAGTATCAAATGATTAAATTTATAGATTTCTGTGAAGTGTGGCTCCTGCCAGAATCAGTAGCCACCACTGTTGGAAATCACCGCTGCCACACACTTCGGCATTGATTCAAAGAAACTTTGGAGCAGACCAAGCAGCTTCCACACGTTGCCAAAGTTGATCTGGTGTGTCAGCTGGGGATGTAATCTGGGCTAATCGTTGAGAAACCATGGACAACATGTTTTTTATCGGCGAAAGATCTAGAGAGCGAACCGGCCATGGAAGCAATTCAATCTGGTGATTGACGAAGAACCTTTGGACAATGCGTGCCACGTGCGGTCGCGCTTTATCCTGTTGAAATATGGCTGTGGCCAAGTCATGAAGGTAAGGAAGGGCAACTGACTCCAACACCTCGGAGATGTAGCGCTGGCTGTTTAAAGTACCAGAAATGCGTACTAGAGGAAAGCGAGAGTGATATCCAATACCGCCCCATAACATAATACCCGTTCAGAACCAGTGTGTCGGTGCATTACGCAGCTGTTCAGCATCCTCTCTCCCCGGTGTCTCCAGACTCAAATCCGATCATCGTGGTGTTGCAGACAGATGCGTGACTCGTCAGTAAAGACAACTTCATTCCATTCTGCCACCCACATCCTTCTTTCATCGCACCATTGGCGGCGGAGACGTCTGTGGTTCTGCGTCAAGAGTAGACCAAGCAATGGACGTCTTGCGGACAGACCACTCTGCTGTAAACGGTGTCGAATGGTACGCGCAGACACTGAATGAAGCGTTACAGACTCAATGTGCTGTGCTATGGTTCGTGATGTGACTGAGCGATCCGTCACTGCCATGCGCACAATTTGACTGTCCTCACGTGAAGTGGTGTGCTGAGGTGGATGCGATCGACCACATCGGTCCGTTGTACCCTCCTGCATCCAACGGTCACATATCTGTATTACAGTTGTTTGGTTTCGTCCAACATGACTACCGATTTCCCTGAGAGATAATCCCCAATTTCGGTAGGCCACTATCCTTCCTCTGTCGAACTAGGATGCTTGATCAAAAGCTGATCGCTGTTTTCTACAAGACATAACTGATCGTTTTTTGAAAAAACCACGAGAAAAACACAATTGCCGAACTTGAAATCGTCGAAATCTCCTAGCCTTAAATAGCGCTTTGATGTGTAATACATGTTGTAAATTTCATGTTATTTGCATGCTTCCTTCAGGGTGTTGCATTTACGGTGGCCAGTAGTGTATTAGTAGGTATTTTTAAATTCTCAAATACCTGGTGCGTAATAATCCGCTAATAGTATTTTAAGCTGATGAATAAAAAGTGTGTAGTTTCTATTTAGGGATATTTTTTGTGTGTAGTTGCTTACTACAGTTTTTCTATAGATATGTGTAAAAATTAAGTATTTTTTGAAACCTTATATTCCGAAAAAAACCCAAATTAACGAATGAAATATTCGGGCTTAATGAATTTGTCGAATTGGAAACCAAATATATTTAAAAATAATTTACTTGTTTCAAAATTTTTGTAATATGTTTGGTGAATTATATTAACTTTACCAAAGATGATTGCATCTATACAAAAATATCTTCCTCAAAATTAAAAATATTGAAAAAAAACCCTTTGAAATCTAGTTTTAATGAAGAAAGATATATCTCCTGAGCCTTTTTGTTTGTTAAATACTAATCGGGAGAAAATTAGGATGTTATCAAAGAATCTGATGTAAAAACAAAAGTCACGTGTTACAATGCTGTAATAAGTTGACGAGCGTTTCCCATCCTAGCAGCTATTCGAACGTCGAGTTCCTTTTGGAGACGGAATTACTCTTCCATATCAACATGGGCTCCCCTAAAATAATGCAGAGTCCTTTCACTTGACATCACACTAACAACCCATACCAATAAACAAATAATATCTGCACTGCACCTGGAAGCCGAGCCCTGAGTGGAATTCGTGAGGAGTAAAAAGAGACCGCCCCACCCCACCCCAAATGAGGAAACGAGGAGGCTTGGCTGAACAACCCGAAAAAGAAGACTTGTTTCTTCTATCAAAAAATTCTGTAGTCTTCAGACACTCAATAGAGTGAATAACTTATGTAATTGTGAAGGTTGAAATTAATAGCTCTAAGACGTAAATAAATAATTGAGTTTAATTATCTTAGTCTCCCGCTACGCATCAAGTTTCTCAATACGTCCCAGTCGTATACCCAATTATATTTCACAAGTATGTGAAAGAATCAATGACGCACCCCAGAAGGTTCATACCTTGATTCCTAACCCTTCATTACCAAAGGTTCATTACCCTTGATTTTTCCCCCCATTGATTATAATCCTATGTATTTAGTACGTACAATTGAATTAAGAGAATTTGTTATTAATAATTTACTTTGTTAGTTAATCTTAATTATTTATTTAATAATTTATTTTTACTCTTTTACGTTCCCGACAATCGACTAAATCAGAAGAATACTTTTGACTGCGTATTGGGGTATGATACGAAAATGTAGAATTTTCGACCCACGACCGCCTTTAAAAAAAACTCCAGCGTAAGGTACCGGAAAGAATCATTTATAATTTTTATTAACTAGCATTTTTTTTTTTTTTTTTTTTTTTTTGTATTTTTGATGTTACTTCAACATAAAATAATTTCATCATCATGTTTTCCTCACTACCTGTAATTGAACAACATAATAAATAGCAGAACGCAATAGATTTTTATTTTGTTGTACGAAATCTGCTTCAAAGCCTCGAAGGTCAATTTTGTACCAGGATTTGCTTTTGTTCAAGTCGCTCTCGTTTATTAGTTTGGTAAAACATTTCAAATCCCATTGGTATTCAATTACATGTCGGAGTGAGTGAGTGAATATTCGCGTCGCACTTTTCAGCTATGCAAGGACTTTTATCCACGGTCCTCGTAATTTTGGTCAAGTGACGAGAATAACGCCTGAGCTGACTCCCGCTCCTCTCCTAACTTCCACACCACACCAATGGGAGGATGTTTGAGCCTTGACATATTTAACGTGCATCGACCTCCTCTGAATCACAACTAGGAGAGTGGTTTTTCACTTACCTCTCCTCCAGAGTTGCTGCGTTGCACTCAATGTGTACTGCTATTTATTTTTATGTAAATTCCAAAAATAATTCCTTTTCCAACTAATTCTGATGAGTGGATAATAGAACTTTTTCTAAGCTTCCTCTCCAACTGTATACCCGTTACCGTGATAGCAGTAAGAGTGAATTTGCTCTCTCTGAAAAAGCTGCCCTGAATGAAATAAAGAAAATGACTGTGTGGGAAAATGCTTGTGTGAGTGCAGCATTAAGGTAAAGATAGAATAACACAAGTAATATTAAAAAAAATTAAGTCAATTCCTTCTTTGAATGGATGAATAGAAAGTATTTTATTAACAACTGAAAATTTGAGCGATATATATATATATATATATATATATATATATATATATATATAAGTAAATATATCTGTACAGGGAGAGAGTGAACTCATAGTAGGAATTGAAAAAAGAGCATGATTTGTCTGCATTGTTCTAACAATGCACCCCCGGTTTGGCTAGTTTGGCTGAAAAACAGGTTTTCGACACCAACTTTTGTCATTTTTTAACAGCTACATTGTTACAACAATGGAGACGAATCTAAGTTGGCGTCGAAAACCGATATATTTTATTTAATTTAATTTAAATAATGAATTAATATTTGAAAAAACTTCATTAACATCAAGTGTCATCCACTACAAGTTTTAAAAAAGTATTTTTGAGCTTGATTGGATAAAAAAAAAAGTAGAAAATACTTTATTAACGATTGAAAATTTGAAATATATATATAATTAAATATATATAGAGAGAAAGCTAATAGTAGAAATTGAAAAATGATAATTAAGAAATAAAAAGGTATATTCTCAGTTTTCCTCCTCAAGTCTCTTGAGTTTAAAGTATAATGTGGTTACTATTTTTAAAAAAAAATTTTAAATAGTGGTAGCAATAAGCGTTTATGCATTCCCTAATGGTTGGAATCTCTATAAAGGACGTGAATTTCCGTCGTCAACAGTCGAAAAATAAGGCGGGAATCAACGTTCCTCTTCTTTAAAGTTTTAACCCTTTATCTACCAACGGTACTTGTAAGTACCACTCACTTTAAAATTACGTAGAATAGCCATTTTTACAAATACTTTGACGATACTTGAAAGAAACTAAAAAGAATATTAACTTAGAAGTATTTTTTTAAAATCACTCTTCCAAAATATATGGCAGCTTGGATTCAACGATGAGTATTTTAGGGGGAAAGGCAGATAGTTTTACAGCAGAAATTGCGTTTTTAGCTGACATTTTGATTGGAGTGCGAAGATCGTCTTTTTTTTTGTTCCGAAAAAGTAGTTAATGTCAAAAGGTAGTATTTTATTATTTTTTTATGTAAATGAAGACCTTAAAAAAAGATTTCGGTATTTAATTAAGTGAAAAAAGTATATAATTAATTTTACAGTTGAGTATCTTTAATTAATTAACTAGCTCTAACGGATTAAATTTTCAAAAGTTGAGTATTTTGTACATGCTTTTATCATGCTTAATTTTCAATGTGGTGATTCAAAAAAAAATGTTACATGAAAAAACTGCAGCAAATAATAATGCGATAGATAAAGAGTTAAAACATCAAACAAAAAAGTATGCGTGAATTTAGGCTGTACACTCTCTCTCTCTCTTTAAACTGTAAAACGTCTTCAATGTGTTAGCATTTATTTGGAAAGCAAAAAAGTCATTTTTTTTTACAGTTATAGAAAAATTTTGTGATTACACAGTAATAGCTCCTGTTTTTTAGCAAAAAAAAAGTATTTCGACAATATTTTAACTTCAAAATATTTTAAATAATTAAAATCCCGTAAATATTAATCCACGCGAACGTATTACAAAATTTTAATATAAGCTACTGTAAAAGTAGTGGTGTTGTGTAATTTTGGGATAAAATATATATTACGGGTCATTAACTGAGTATGCCCACGACATCTCTGGATTTCCCGTCGATTCCAATTTTCTTCAAAAGAGAAATATATGATTAAAATTTCTGCCGTACCACTAATATTTTAATTACCTTTAAATATACTATATAAGTTCCTGGGTAATGAAATTGAAATGGTTGGTTAGAGGTAGTGAGCTAGGCGTATCGTCCGCATTTAATTGTGGCAATTTCAGCCCGTCTACAAGGCGGCAAACGTGTACGAAACTGTGAATAACTACCAAGATCTTTCATATTAACCAAACACTTCTTACACTAACAAGCCGAAAGCGAATTGCCAATAACCAACTTTTTTCTTGAAGATTCCTTACTTTTTTTAAAAAAAAGCGTTTGGAAAATGTGTATAACTCTTCGTTTACATACAAATAAAACATTTTGTAATGTAAAAGCAACTTTTATTTTAATTGGTGGTGGAGATCCAAACACTGTCAAAAGACTGTTACTGGAAACATGTGAGTTCCAAGAACAGTCCTACCGATTTAATTTCTAAAGGCTGCAGTGTAAGAACTTTTAAAGGACGAAATGTGGTTCTCGGGCCCAAAATTACAAACTCAAGAATGCGAAGACACAATCAACTCCTTCCAGATCTTTATTATAGTAATTAACTAAGATGTGCTCTGTGACTCTTTCATTTAGTATGACTATACTTTAAATTTTTATGATGAACTCTTTAATCTTACAACTAGTTTCATAAAACTAATTAGAATTTTTATCTTTATTTTTAGGTTTATTAATAACATCAAAGCTAAAGAACCTCGTAATAAAAGGTGGGTAAATATTTAACTGTAGATGAATTTTAAGAAAATTACTGAATGTTTAGCTAGAGCAGCATAATTGAGAGAATTTAGAGCGGTTGATTGATTGAATATTAACGTCGCACTGTTTAGCTACACGAGGGCTTTCGGCGACGGACCACGTAATTTTGAACCATGGTCAAGTGACGTGGACGACACCTGAGCTGGCACCCCCTCTCCTGACTACCACATCACACCAACGGGAGGACATTTCAGCTCTCGACAGATTTAACGTGCATCGCTGCCTTACACGGCGGGTCTTTAGTGGTACTGGGCTCGAACTCGTGCCAAAGCAAGCCACGGTCCGATACCTATACCACTTGGCTACCGCGACCACAGGATTTAGAGCGGAAGGCGATGCCTTAAGAAAAAGGTAAATGTATTTTAAAAACATGTAAGTTTTAAGAACTTAAGATCCTTTCTTAGATGAGAATTCTCTACTCAGAGTTAATGGAAGACTACATATCCTGACTTACCTTTCGAAGCAAGACATCAAATTATTTTACCGAGTGCATATATATATATACATGTGTGTGGGGGATTTTCTAATAGACATTGTTCAGAGGGCACTGGCAACGCAGCCAGCAGCGAATTAACGAAGGAGACGAATTAATCAGCGTGTGGACTCTAGACGCGGAGGTCGAAGATCCTGGGCTGAGGAAAAGATAGAAAGCGGAATAATGGCTGAGTAGGGCCCAGACATCCGTAGTTTGAAGGTTAGTAACGCGTAAGTCATTCACAGTCATTCATCAACAGTTGTGGTGGCCGCGGTAGCCGAGTGGTATAGGCCGATCGTGCTGGCTTTGTCACGTGTTCGAGACCAGTACCACTAAAGACCCGCCGTGTAGGGCAGCAATGCACGCTAAATCTGTCGAGAGCTGAAACGTCTTCCCGTCAGTGTGGTGTGGTAGGAGAAGGGGTGCCAGCTCAGGTGTCGTTCACGTCACGTGACCATGGTTCAAAATGACGTGGTCCGTCGCCAAAAGCCATCGTGTAGCTGAACAGTGCGACGTTAATATTCTCTCACTCATGAACAGTTGTGTAAGAACTGTACTAAGTGTCGTTAAAAGCCATAAGTGTTTAATCGAAATGTCAACCTTCTTTTACCTGTGTAAACGTCTGTTGTAGTGAATAGAAATGTATCAATTGTCCAACATTAAACGTTAGTTTTGACAAAAACTATTGGCACAGCATTTAATACCCCAAGAACTGCGCCTTAATGCTACATATATATGTATATATATATATATATATATAAACATAATTTTTTTAAATTACTGTTTTAAGCATGTGCATAGTAAGTTTCTTCATATTGATGCAGAGGCCTTAGTAGATCAAATCAGAATGCAGTTTTGGCCCATTAATGGCAAGGGTATTGCCCGAAACACAGTACACGGTCGTATTGAATGTTTTAGACAGAGGCTTGTTGGATCAGATCAACTAATGGGAAATCTACCATCAGAGAGGATGACACCATCATTTTTAATCTCTTTTCATTTTAATACAAAAAATATATATTACGGGTCATTAACTAAGTATGCCCATGACATCCCTGGATTTCCTGTAGATTCCAGTATTCTTCAAAAAAGAAATATATGATTAAAATTTCTACCTCACCACTAATATTTTAATTACCTTTAAATATACTATATAAGTTTCTGGGTAGTGAAATTGAAATGGTTGGTTAGAGGTAGTGAGCTAGGCGTATCGTCCGCATTTAATTGTGGCAATCTCAACCCGTCTACAAAGCGGCAAACGTGTATGAAACTGTGAATAATTACCAAGGTCTTTCATATTAACTAAACTCTTGTTACGTAAGCAAGCTAAAAGCGAATTGCCACTAACCAACTTTTTTTTTTTTGAAGATTCTTTATACTTTTTTAAAAACATTAGGAAACTGTATAACAATTCATTTACATAGAAATCAAACATTTTGTAACATAAACGTAACTTCTTGTTTAATAGTTGTTTTTGCTGCAAATGAAACGACTAAATTCAGGTCACGTGAGTATAAAATTAAAACTGAAGCAGGGACCTATCAATGAAACAAAGTAATATTTCCTTTGTTGCTGAAGCGACACATTGTTAATTCAACGTCTAATCTTAGCTGACACCACCTGGACCTTTTCAAGATGGTGAGAACAAAGAAAAAAGCGGAAGTTAGTGCAATGCAGGATGGCCAGATTGATATTAACGTGTCAAAAAAATAGAATAAATTGACGCAACCACCGACAAGAGTGGTGGCCTGTAAAGTCTCTTCTTTGGCACTCCCAATGCCCCCATACCACCAAGTCTTTTAATTGTGTATTGGCTGCATATTTAATGCACTCTTGGTGCCCAATAGAGACACTGCTTTGACCCCAACAGCACAGATGACTTCGTTGGCGATGATGCCATGGATAAAGCTATGAAGACGACGGAAAGACACAGGGTCATGTTCTAAGGCGAGTTCCCGTTAAGGTCCTAAGGCTGCTTTGACCCTTCTTTTTATCTAATGGTAGTCACTGCATGCGAGTGTAACGCTAATGGGGGAAATCCAGCCCAGCTGCCTTTGTGGAACATCTCAATATACGAAAATGTGACATCGTCTATTTTGGGATGCCTTCAAGTACAACGTTATTCCCGATTCAAATTCAGAATTCTATAACAGCCCAAAGATACATGGATGATGTGTATAGTAGCCGTTGAGAATCTTTTTCTTTATATATGACAATTACTTAATGGATAACGTTCAATGCAAGCACCAACCAGTGTGTTCTGCAAGAAAATAGTGGAGAGTGGTAGCCAGGATAGTATCTTATCCTGCCAACCTGTGCCGGTTTATCCATTGGGCTCTTGAGGAAATCTCCCATTGGCCCGAGGCCTGGATAAGCTGGACTTAACCAGATTTTCCGGTTATAAATTTTGATACTCCAGTGCAAAGGGGGCCTGTAGATATTCTACGGCTAAGGCCCGAAATGAGCTTAAATCTGCCCTGTTGGCTACCACTCTCCACTTTTTTCTCGCCAAACGAACACCTCTAGGGAGTGATTGGACGCAACACTTATTGACAACGAGTTTATAAAAGAAGTTTAAAGATGAAAAAATATAGATTTATTAAACTTTTGTAAAGATGTGGGAACGGAATTGATGATTGAAAATGTAGCCAGACTACCTCAACATTTAAATAGGATGTATAATATTTTCCCTTGGGAATTTTTATTTATTTCCTTCATTTTTTAAAAATAGTATTATTATAAACTGAAATTTAAAAAAAAATTTTTTTTGTAGTATATTTATGTATTTTTAATTTATCCAATGAAGAACCGAGAAAAACACTTGAAATGTAAGATCCTTTCCTCAGAATGTCATCTACATTCTCTTTGACTTTGTACAAAGACTTGATGCTTCCCGTGTCACCATTCAGGGTGCTCCTTCAACGTATTGAGCCACAATTGCTTTCGCTCTGTGTTTCAAAAGAAACAAACATCCTTAATCGTTCATTCCTGTCAATTTTCCTTTCCTGAGTTTGCTAATTTTTTGTCCAATCCTGCCAGAAAATAAGCAAACTTGCTAAGCAGACTGCATTTATATGGCATTTGCTTTCTGTCGTTGCATAAACAAGTAATATAAAAAAAATATTAAGTCAATTCCTACTTAGATCAACAAAGAAAAATTTTATTTTAGCTACTTTTTATTAAATAGTTACAATTAACATAAATATATATATAAATATGACACAGAATCGCAACATTAAGTGGTAATTAATTTTTATTAATTATCGTATTGTCATCCAAAGCAATCGTGTATATAAAATTTCAGTTCAACTCAATGCTTTAATACGTGAGAAAAAAAACCTTTTCAAGTTTTGACATAAGTCGCCAAAAGAGTCGCTAACGTGGCTGTATTTGTAATTCTTTAAATAATTAGTTTTAATCAATTAATTTTTATTAATTATAGTTAAATTATTGTATTATCATCCAAAATAATCATGTATATTAAATTTCAGCTCAATTGATCGCTTTAAAATGTATTTTACTAACGATTGAAAATTCCACCAAGATAAATAGATAAATAAACAAACAGACAAATAAATAAATATATAGAGATTGTAATTTAATAGTAGGAAGTGAACAATGCATTTACCAGAAGAAATAAGAAACAATTGTTTTGTTTTTTAGGGTTGATTCATTGATTGATAGTTTGATTTTATGGCACAAGAGCAAATTAGGCCAGTGCTTCTCAAACTTTCACTACTGGCGACCCAATTTTCAATCATAATTTTCATCGCGCCCCCCCCAAAAAATAATAATGTAGTGAATGCAATAATAATGCACTTTGAGTATTAAATTTTGTATACGTTACTTTTAAGTAATATATATTTTAAGCAAGTTACTTTTAAATAATAGTTATAATGTTATGTTATTTTTCCTTTCTCTAATTTTTAAATAGGAACAGATTGCAAAATGATATTTAATTAAAGATTTATTTCCTCCATCATCCATTTCTAGAAGTACAAATGTCATTAGAACAAGTAATATAAAAAATAAATTTTTAAGTCAATTCCTATACTTAGGCCAACAAAGAAAAATTTATTTTAGTTACTTTTTATTAAATAGTTACAATTAATACAAATATGTAATACATATGACAGAATCACAATGTTAAGCTACAAAATAGAAAGCAATTTTCCTTGCCAATTTTTCCTTTTCCTTTCTATATATGGCATTGGACTGTTCTTTTTTGTTACTATTTATTCATTAATTAAATTTAATTAGTGCAAGAAAATAGTATAGTAAAGAAGAAACCACACACACACATTCTCAGAAATTTTAAAAAATAAAAAAAAATAAATGTATTTGAACTTGAATGAAGGAATAAAAAGTATTTTATCTACGATTGAAAATTTGAACAAGATATATATGAGAGAGTGAAATTATAGTAGAAATTGAAAAACAGTCTACATTATGTTGCGCTCTATCATATACATCACATCTGTCATTCTCACGAGCGTCTGCGAGAATCAGGCCAAACTATCGGACGTCTGCGCAAAACATGTAATAATGCTGTACCTCGTACAATTCCAATCAGTCTTGGTCGATTCGATGCTTCTATAGCTACCAAATCTCTATCCTGAATGTACATTTTATAATTTGCTCTTTAGTTGTAATTCACGGTATTAAGTATTTACTGCAGAAGATTGAAACAAAATCATGGATAAATTTTTAAGTCGTAAGCGAACATTCTACGATAATAAGGCATCAACAAGTGCACAGACGAGCATGTTCCGAAAATTAAATCAAGGAAATATTCTAAAGAATACTTGAATTTTGGATTTACCATTACTGAAGTAAATAGAGAAGAAAAGCCCCTGTGTGTTATTTGCTCAAAAATATTGGCAGCAGACAGTATGAAACCTAATAAACTTAA
>BMAV01024545.1:18160-31707 GCA_019973955.1 Trichonephila inaurata madagascariensis
TGAAAGTGGAAAACCAGATGATATATATAAATTATATCAGTGTAAATATGTATTTTTTATTTTTTCAGAAAGCATTTTGTTTTATTTCATTTCAAAAAATTATTTTTTTAAACCTTTTATTTTCAATATGCTCGCGCCCCCCTTGCAGGGTTATCGTACCCCCCCAGGGGGGCGCGCCCCACAGTTTGAGAAACACTGAATTAGGTTAAGCTGCGCCAAACAATGGTTTAAAAGACACTAAAATGTTAATGTTCAGTAAGAAGTATACAAAAGCTAAAGTAATCTCTAAAGAACACTGGTCAAAACTATTTTTTTTCAGAAAGCTTAGTATTTTTATTTGGAAGACAAAGAAGTGAAATTTTTTTTAATGAATAAATGAATTTTTTTTTAATTTAAGATTAAAGAATTTTAGTCAGTTTTTTCTTTTTTTAATATAAAATCAAAATTAGCCACGCGCCCCCCCCCCCAAAAAAAGTGTGTGTGCACTTATGTACGCACGTAAGAAGTTATACTTCTTTGGCGTAACAAGATTAAAATCTTTCTAAAAATCTTAAGCAGGGCAAGCTTATCCAAGGGTGAAAGGCGGTGGCGAGCAGAGTTGAATGATACTAACCTTCAGTCAATTGGACCAGCCAAACCTGAGATCATCACAATTTAAATAAATTTAAAAGCCTCCGCACAGGGACAATAGGACCAATAACATGGGGGGAATCAGACTGTATCTGGAGATGAAGTGAGCTGAATGTGATATCTGAGACCTGATATTGAATGTCTCGGCGGAAAGAATCGTTCCTGAGAAAGAAAAAAAAATTAAGACATCCACCTGAAGAGCCCCCGAGTTTTATGGTCATTTTACAATAATTAAAACATTTAAAATAATTAAATAAAATATAGAAGCATGGCACCCATCAACTCGAAAGAGGGCCTGGTTGTGAGCAAACACAAGAGGAATCCATTAGAACCGGTCCGGAATCCAGTAGTTGCAAATGGGGTGGCGCTAGCTCGGGAAAGGAAAACGAAATTAACTCCTCCCGGAGTGGAACAACTGAGACGTAAATGGTCTCGTACATCCCAACGATACACAGAGTAGGTGATCCCAAAATTTCATCCTTCTATCTCTGTAATATCGTTACGTCATCAAAAGATCGAACCCCATAGGAATAACATGGGGATTCTCTAATTTTAGTGATAACGCTCCCCCCTAAGCCCACTATTTACACACGAATTATAACTGATGAAACAGCTTAAAGAGGAGAACCTATGGTCCGAGTTTCATTAACAAATCTCAAAAATCCTCGGAGCTATGCGGGATTTTAAAAAAATTCTAACATTAAAATAATTTAAATATGTTAAATATGGATAAAGAAATGGGGCTATGTGTGTGTGTGTGGTCCTGAAAAAATATATCTAGGATGCTCATAGGAAGGGCAATTGAATCCAGCCGGTGTGGTCGACCAAGGTGGCATAGGATACGAGTTATTTCTGGGGAAGTCATGTAGGGGGAGGGGGCCGATTCCACGTAAAGCTCGCGCTAATACGAAAATATGGCGTACCTCCAAAAATCAAGTTCCAAGCTCAATTCCTTAAGGGAGGGATGAAATTTTTTCTAGTCCCCATAGGATTAACATGGGAGTATGATATTTTAGTGCTTAAGCCCTCCCCATGCCTACACAATGATAATGAAGCAGATGACTGGATGGGTCTCGACGACTGGAACTTTTGGTTCAAATCTCAAGTCCGAGACTCGAAAAGGAGCCAAGATATTGTGAATTTAAACAAATTTAAAAAGTTTAAGACAGTTAAAAACTATGGAAGAAACAGCCCTATGAGCATGAAATTATAATAACTGGAAGAGCAGATAGAGAGGGATCGAATGAGCCAGGTTCTAATGGACTGTGAAGCTCGGGTGCCGAGATATTGGCCAAAAAGCTGTAGAGGGGAGAATGCGCAGAGGGGATGCGTCCCAGCAGATATGGTTTATAACAATAGTTATTATAATCCCCCAAATACCAGTGTCATAGCACCAAAAAAGTAGCATGTTAAAATATTAGACAACGGTGTGCGCGCGCGCATCGGTGTCGTGAAGGTATGCACACGCATCCGTGACGGTGTGTGCGCGCATCCTAAAAATTTACCCTCATCCTTTTTCCCTAACGCCCAAAACGAAGGATAACTTCAAAAATAAATATACGAATACACAAAAGGCTCTTATAATTTGCTACAATCTAATAAATGTGTTTATGTTCATCACAATGCGTTCGTAATAAATACATCTCTAATCATATACTTGCAATTGTTATTTAAATAGGTAAACTAATATTTACTCTTATGTTTTATATCCATGAAACACAATTTAAAGATTAATTTACTAATTTTTTTTATGTGTAACATCTTTCCTCTCAGTTGCTGGATATTTGTTGGGAGTGATTTCATGAAAAAGGACGGATGTGTGTAACAGGATGTGACGTAAGCGCGCGCTACTTGATTTGATCAATGAGAGTGTGTTGCTGTGTTTTTTCGCTACCCTTCTATGAGGGTCCAATTCTAGTAGCCATCAAGCACTCGAGTACTTGACTCTTAATCCGTTAGTCATGATATTGGGAGACATAACTGCGGCAGAATGTTTATTTGAAAATGGACAAACAGTGATTTCGGTGGTCGTATACATTTCTTCGAATCAAATGGTTAAAAAAAAAATTAAAGATTTCCTGGATTTTGTACTTTTACCATATAACGAAGGTGGCTCTGCACTTTTTAAAAAATTATCACTCGCTTCCCCTGATTTTGAGTGGTGATTTTAACTTTTTCAGTTTGCCAAAAACTGATCCGCTCATAGCTTTCATGAATGATGAACTCAAGCTCGAAATGAACACAAATTAGAATGTTTCGACTGCTAACAGTGGTACTGTTATTGACGCTGTTTTTCAATGGTTTTTAAATACTTTGAAATTGACCTCAGGACCCCAAGTAAAATACTGTCAATTAGACAGTTCAATAAAAAGATTGCAACAAACTTCTTTCAAAATATTGATAATTCTAGTAATCTCTCGATCTTGGATAGTGAGAAATATATCCCTGATCAAATTTTCTCAACAGACCTAGAAATATTCTCTCTCAGACCCCCCTCTTCATATAATTATTTTTCTTCTCTCAAATCTCGCTTCCTTCATCTTAAATGCTTGTTTCACCTCTTTTCACGAGTACCTGTGGTCTCGTGATCAGAGTCATTCGCTCCCCATGCTTTGCAACGGGTTCGATCCCCAGGTTCTCACATTTTTCATTTTTGTACTCTTTAATTTTCCTCGGAAAATTATTCCAACTGATCTCTTTATTTAAATGTTCCTCTACTATTTTTATTCTTGATAGTATATTTTTAATAGCTTTTAAAATAGCTGTTTTCTGTTTTATTTTCAACTACTTTTTCATGATCCTAGCTGCATTCCCATTGATCGGCTTAGCCCCGCCCACCCAAGATCGAAATTTTAACTTTATTTTCGGTTCTTTGTGTCAACTTTGAAGCTTCTTTTCTCAATTTTAATGCATTTTAATATTTTAAATTTTTATATTTTCCCAAAAATCCCCAGTATTTTTATTTTATTTTTAAAGCATTTAAACTTAACACAAAGGGCAAAAGTCAATCATGTACAGTCACTCAAATACCTACTGATATGAGGTTGTAGCTCGAAAGAGCTGGGTACTCAGGTCATCCACCCAATGATGAAATACTTTGAAATCACAAGTATATGTGTCATATTTTAGTTATCATAAGTCTATTGTCTCCGCTCTTCCCCAAATTGAACAAGAATAATTATTTTTGATAAAATATTGCATTACTCCTTTTGTTAATTGAATACAATATTTTCATTAAAGATATAATTATTCGATAGAAAATTATTTCTAATCTCATACCCGATTCATATTTTTTTCCGGAAAAAAAGTTATTATTGGTATTTACCACGATAGCATGTCAGATGTTAACATCATATGCGACTACTGTAAGACTCGTTTCTTTTTTTTAATTTCTTGTAAGTATGTTTGGTTTTATAACAAAAAGTGTTCAAACAAATGCATCAGAAAAGCTCCATAGGCGAAGGACGATCTCTCCCTACTATAGTAGTAACGTCACAAATCAATGCAAAGCAAAGGTTCGCAGACACGGAGGGTATATAGCTCAGAGGTAGAGCATTCAACTGCAGATCGAGAATTCCTCGGTTGAAACCCGGTGCCCTCTTCTTCAGGGAAGTGAAGAGAGATTATTTTTGAGAATTTCGAAGGCGGGAATGATCTGTCCCGTTCTGTATATTTTTAAACAAAGCATTTTCGTATCCGTTCCTAAGGAACGCAAAGCAAAGGTTCGCTGACGAGGGGATATAGCTCACCGGTAAAGTATTCGACTGCAGATTGAGAGGTCTCTGGTTCGAACCCGGATGTCTCCTTCAGGGAAGTGAAGAGAAATATTTTCCCGAGAATTTCGAAAGCGGCAATGATCTGTAACTTTCTGTATATTTCTAGACAAAGAATTTTCGCAACCGTGACGGTGTGCGCGCACATCGTAAAAATTCACCCTCATCCTATTTCTCTAACGCCCCAAAAGAAGTATAACTTCAAAACAAAAAAAAAATAGGACATCTACCTTTTTACATTAACTATTTATTTGGAACTGAAATGGTATTCTCCGCAATCCACTAAAAACGCAATTTCTGCTATAAAACTGTTCGTCTTCCCCCTAAAATGCTCATCATAGAACCCGTGCTGCCCTATATCTTGGAAGAGGGGACTTAAAAAAATATTCCAGCTGAGTATCGTCAGAGTATTCGTAAAAATGATTATTCTATGCAATTTTAAAGTGAGTGGTACTTATACGTACCGTCGGTAGATAAAGGGATAAAGCTACTTTCTTCATCAAGCAAAATATTGTACTAAAAATATACGATAATTCTAGTAAATACTAAAGAAACGTATATTCTAATTATCATAATAGTTCGATTTTCAAGACGGCTGAAGGAAATATATGGCTTAATTTCCCATAACCGAATCGCATCAAATGTGAAAACTTAATATGCAGCAATCGACGAGTGGTTTCGGATTCAATTGGAATATTTTTTCGTTAAATGTCTTATTAACAAATTGTATTGTGTGAATCACAAAGCCGTAGGGTATTACCATTTTTTTAAAATTTATTTCGTTATTCAGTAACCAACTACTACGGACAGCTCACTTCCGTAGCACTAGCAATTTTCTTAAATTCAAGAGCTACAGATGTCGGATATTCTCGTGTCTAGCAACAATACTATTAAACAATTTCGAAAAGAAAGAATAGACCTATTGCGCGACTATTCTACTTCACATTGAAGCATTAACTGAAAATTATATAGGAAATTTCAAGTCTAAATAAAACATTCATAAAGTAAATAATATTTTTTTATTTTATACAAATAAGGTCAACACTTCACACAGTTAAAAAATTTAGTGAAACTGTACAACTGCAACGTACAAATTCAGATGGGCGTAAAAATTTATATGTTTAAAATTAATTCCTTTACAAAACATTCAAACAGTAAGATAAAAGTGAATTTCTTTAAGCACTACAATTTACAAGTGGTCTACTTCTTACCAGAAGGATTATACACACTTTTAATACAGTCCAAAAGATTTCGATCGAGTTAGCCATTTGAAAACAAAGTAAAACCTGAAATAATAAAGTGTCGAGTTCTTATCACCTCCATCGATCTCCAGTAATCATTCTCAAGACATAATCCAGTAGCGTACCACAGGAAACATTACATTTCGCAGAACACTCAAAGTAAGCCTTCACATGTATTCGAAGTGATGCCATTTTTCCTTGTTCAGTTGTAACATGCGAAGGCTTAGGCGGAATAGTGCGCTCATCTATTTTGTTACCCACAAGGACAGAAGGCGGCCTGTCACTTCCATAGTAGTCGAAGACGGCTTCTGCAACCAATCCAATAGTTTCGTGAAGGGTGTTTGGTTCAGTTATGTCGAACATGAAAATAATACCGTTCAATTTAGGCAGGATTTCTTCATAGTTGCGTCTTTCTACACCTTTTCCAATGGAAATTATGTGCAAACACAACAACGTTCCACTATTTTCCATTAAAGATCTTTTGGAAAAATCCATTCGCCATTCTCGATAAGCTTCATTTTCGACTGCCACAATTTGTACATCCGACAACTGTCCGAAACGTTCGCAAAGTGTGTTTTTGCCCACACCAGGAACACCCACGACACCTATGTGGCCCACATAGGTCGGCTTGAGGACCTTTTCTACGAGGAGAGGACGGAGAGTATTTCTCGAGAAACGTTCAGCTATACTACTCATCTCAATCAGCGTGTAAATGAAATCCCAACTTCACGTTACAGAGATATGGATCTATAAATGAAATCCCAACTTTCAAATTTACTTCTTTTAAAGTCTGGAATTATCTTCTATAAGTGTTGCCAGATCCTTTCCCACGATGTATTTCTTTTCTAAATTTGACTTGTTGGTTTGTTTTGAGCTAATGTCGAGGATTTTATTCTTGGATTTTATTCCTCACTTTGAAGTTACTCCAGGGTGATTGGGGCGCAACACCGAAGATCGAACTTACACAAAGGTTACAATATTTAGAGTTACCCTTTCCTCCTCCTCCCACCCCCCACCCACACACCTCGTAAGCAACCGTACTTGCACTTAGCCTTTATTTCGCAAAAATGGGATAATAGTTTTTGTTGGTCCCCATTCATTAAATTCTGTTAACTTTGTTAATTCAGCAAAAAAAAATTTCCTTTTTTACAGAAGCTTAGACATTTTGAAAGAAGTTTAAACAAGAATTACATAATTTATTCACACTAATTGCATAATTTTCAAAATATAAAGTACAAAGGTATTTAAATTCGATTTAATTTTAATTTCCTCCACACTCTGAAGCACACGAAGACTATTGGCTGAGTGCCCAAGATAACTGATCTACAGCTACAGACTAGCTGATATAGAGCTACAGACCGATTCCCGGAGGACTATCGGTAAAATTCCCAAAGGAACCGAGCTGGATTAAATTGCGTGAGAAATATAGACAGAGTGTGTTTATTGAGAAGTCGCTAGGCTCCAGAATCTGGTAAACCCATTCCACGGCAGAAAAACCGCTCTTGTGACTACATAAGAGTAGCGATCCAATTCCATCTAGGGAATTTGATCTCAGATTGTAGAGGTAATTCTAATTTCATGATTTTATTTTAGAGTGAATGGAAGGATTTCTAACGAACACAAAGTTTTTTTCTAGCACTTTGAGATGGGGAGACCAAATGAAAATCCTTAGTCAGAGGGCATGAGAACATATAAAGGTCAGCGTCCCCAACAGGACCACAAAGCCAATTGGGAGTAGCTTTTAATTTGAAGGGATGCAAACAAGAAACAAATGGGCCATGGTTAGTTAAGAATTGTGTAACGTAACTTGAATTGGGATTGATATCTAAACTGGGTTTGGGTAAGAAGAACGAGACTCGTAAGCTAGTATTAGAGTTTCACCACCAACTCTCTCAGTCTTCGTCCACCAATCAGGAAGCTCCCTCTCAATCCAGGCCATTCCACTTCAAGGCCCAAATACATTACGATATGGGATGGAGGAACGCCTCGCGTTCCATTTCCCAAAGATGTCAAGCGTTCTTCTTCTCTCCGTCCTCAGTTAATTTATTTTGAAGGATTTTGATGGCATATGAGTGGGGGGGGGGGGCCCCTCACCTCTACACTATTAGTACTCGTAGTTGCGACTTTAGCATAATAATTTGCAATATCATTAAAAAAAAACTATTATTATATACATGAGCCTTTACCCAGAAAATATTATTAAAATTGTTATATAGAGAGAGTTTATTCTCTATTTAAGGAAAACACGCAGATTTATTGTTAGGACTTTTAAGGAAAATAATGGATGGTAAACTATCAGTGTAAATATTAATTTTAACGTTTTTAGAAATGTCACCCCCTCCCCCCACACACACATAGGATGGAGAATCCGATTGCTGATACCTCCGCTTGGAAAACAATATTGTAGAGTTTTAATCGGAATGTATATACAGGCCCCATAAAGGGATCCCCGATAAAAAAAATGCCCATCACGAAAACAGGTCTCAGTCCCAACTTTCGATATGTCTGTGTACACCTCCCACTCATTAGGTCCCTGCAGTTGATCAAAATTAATACTTCTATTAAACGCTTTCACAAAGTGGAGAGAGAAAAATATTTCGATGGAATGACGATCAATATTAGATTCAGGGTTTCGAAATTTCCATATTTGGTATTTAAAAAAAGCTTTATTAACAGAAAGGGGGAATTGTGAGAATACCAGATATGATTTGTAAGGTAATATTTATGGGTGAAACTCTTAAGCCCTTAATAATTTTTAAAAGATGGATCTTTGTGAATAGCGTTAAAATTTTGGATATAGTGAGATTTGAGTGAGCCACCCCAGATTCTCGCACCATAGATAATAAAGGACGCAATCACAATAAAACACCATAATTTAAAATTTTTAAAGTTAGATTTTGAAAACACACTAAATTCTATTTAACTGAGGAGACAATTGATGTGAATTCCCTCTTTAAAAAATTAATATGAGGGAACCAAGAGAGCCAATTGTCAGCAATAGGCCGAAGATATTTAATAGTCGACCACTTCTGTTTCACGTTTCTTCATGTCAAAGGGATATGGATCTGCAATAGATCCTCCATCCCCTATCTGATAAGTATTTTGGCGCTGACAAGGACCACTTCTATAGTTACGTTATTGATTTTAAAGGTATGTTTCCTGCGTAACGCAGCTCCTCTACATGATGTACATCTGAATACAACTAAGTTTTTTCAGGATAAATGACAAGTTTAAGATTTTTGAGTTTATTACAGATTTGGTTAAGAAATTAATTGGTGTCAATTCCCAAAGTCCTTCGGAGTGACAATAGCAAGATCGTCTACAAAAACTTGAATTAAAAAAAAAATTCCGAGTTTAAGCCTAAGACTGGATCAAAGTAAATGTTTCACAAGGTAGGCCATTAGCGACGGACTTCGTAATTTTGAACCACGATCAAGTGACGAAGATGACACCCAAGCTGGTGATCCCTTTCCCCAAACTTCCAGACCACGCCTTCGGGAGGACTTTAATCCTCGACAGATTTAATGTTCATCATCCCCCCCCCCCACATTCAGATCTTTAGAGGCTCCAAGATTCAAACTCAAGATTCTACAGTTCGTGACCTAACCAATCGTGTACCACGACCACAAAGTAGGGACGTAGCTACCACCTTATCCACCATATCAATGATACGGGGGCCCGAAGCTAAAGGGGCCCCAACATGTTTAATTGCAGTTCCCCTAACAGAGCTTCCATATCTAAAAAGGGGCCTAACTAGCTACACCAGTGCCTCAAAGATACATAATAAGGTCGTGGTAGCCTAGTGATTATGGTCACGAACTCGTGGCTTGAGTGTCACAGGTTTGAATCCTGGTGGTGGCCGCGGTAACCAAGGTATCGGATCACGACTGGCATGTCACGAGTTCGAGCGCAGTACCATTAAAGATCCGTTGTGTAGGAGAACGATGCACGACTCTGTCGAGAGCTCAAATGCCCTCCCGTTGGTGTGGTAGTTAGGAGAGGGGGTTGTCATCTCAGGTGTCGTCCTCGACCATGATTCAAAACTACCAGGTCGTCGCCCCCGTGTAGCGAAACAGTGCTACGTTAATATTCACTCACTCACTTGAGTCCTGGTGCCACTTAAGACCCACCGTTTGGAGGAGTCAATACACGTTAAAGCTGTGGAAGGTCAATGTCCTTCCATTGGTGAGGTGCGGTAGTTAGTAGAGGAGGGTACCAGTTCAAGTTTTGTCCTCTTCAGATGACCGAGGTTCAAAATTTCTGGGTCCGTCGCCTATAGCCCTCGTGTTGCTTCCTAGTGCAATGTTGATATAGCTCACACTCACTCACTGCCTCTAATGTAGAATAATGGTGGTGGTTGCATGTTAATTCGAAATTATCTGAAAATTCTCAAACAATTTAGATCAAGAAATTTCTCGATTTAGAGATTTATCAAGAGAGATTTAGGTATCATATTATCATCATCTAACCGTGATTAAGATTCATTATTACTGCACATATTAGAATGAAGTTAATTAAGAGAATGATGGCTACGAAGTGATGGTTACGGACCTAAAAACTTTTTACTATGTTCAAGCATCGAGAAATAGCCACGGTAGCCTAGTGGTCGTGGTCATGAATTCATCGATGAGTTTGTGTCGCTGGTTCAAATCCTGATGTTTCTGAAGCCCCGCCGTATAGAGGGGCTGATGCAGGTTAAATCTATAGTGTCTCAAAGTCCTCACGTTTGCGTCCACTTTTGGAGAGTGGGGTGTCAGTTCGTCTCAATAAATATTCTCTCATTCACTCAAGCAACCAGAACAACCCTGGAGCTATATAATCTCCCTTTCTTCATTTACTGAATTTAAAGTCCAGTAGAGAGGCCGTGGTAGCCTAGTAATCAAGGTAATGGACTTGAGCCTGGCATGTCATGAGTTCGAGCCTAGTACCGCTAAAGACCCGCCGGATAGAGGGAACCGATGCACTTTAAATCTGCAGAGGTTCAAAGGTCCTCCCGTTTGTGTGGTGTGGAAATTAGAAGATAGGATGGAAACTCAGGTATGGTTCTCGTCCCTTGATCATGGTTCGAAATGACGAGGTCTGTCTCCAAAGGCCCTCGTGCAGCTGAAGCTGAACAGTGTGACGTTTATATTCATTCTCTCACTTACTCAAGTCTAATTAGCTCTTAATGAATGAGAAACCTCCTTTTTTTATATTTCCCGTAAAATGTTTGGCAAATACTAAATTTGAATTCAAGCGCCATTTTGCCACTTGATCACTACTCTACTAATAGTATCCTTTCTTCTGATTTGATTTGATAAAAATTACAGGCCTTGAACCATAGCGTCAAAATTGAGCTGGAGTTGTTGCAATTAAGTCAGAAGTTAGAGTCCTGATTTTTTGGCACCACCTCTCCAAACTACCTCACCACGCCAACGAGAGGACATAGTTTTAACCTGAATCTGCTTCTCTAGACGGTGGGTCTTCAGTGGCCTTACAGCATGACCGGCGGGTCATGAGTTGTCCACTGGGATGCTGCGGCAACGGACCACTGGTTGAAGACAGAATTCCAAAAAGCAACTATGGCAATATTTAATTAAGGCTGAACAGTACTTTTTTTTTCTTTTTGTGGCCCATATCATTGTACAGCTTGCCTCCAAATTTCAGATCTGATAACAAATTAATTTTTTAGATATTTGTGTGTGAAGTTTTCGGAACTTAGGTTTTGGTTTCGGTCTCCTTTTAAAGCATTTTTTCATTCTGAAATTGAAGTGATTCAAAATATTTTCAATGTGAAATGGTTATTAATTGCAATTTCCATTACTAAAATCATTTCTGCTTGATTATGTTGTGAGTTTTTTGAGTTTTCATAGTTACTTAATTCAGACTGATTTCAAGGTCAATTTTTGTTTTAAAAAATAGTTTATATAACTTAGAAGTTTTATCATCAATTTTTTTTTCAATTTCGAAGGGATGGAATACTACTGAAAATGATAAATCTAAAAACGACCTCGGTTGATACTGTAATTAGACTTCCGCGAATGCAAGTATTCTGAATACAAATATTGCAGATAAAACTGAATATTTCCATCTTGTACCCCACACACACACAAACTCCACTATAGCAAACATACTATAGTACTATATTATACTATTTTAAAGTCGTGCAACAAATACTCAAACTTGCTAAACTACCCCAATTTAAAACTGAAAAAATTAAATTTCATGAACAAACCTAGCTATTTTTAGCTTAAGTTAGTATCATTATATATTATTTTATATATAAATAATTTGTGTTTCAAAACTATTGTGAAAATATTTTGTTAAGATTAGGTTGAATAACCTGTCGTCGCAACAAACACTATCTATATTATGCAAAAATATTTTTTTGTGAATTAGAAAAAAATATTTTCAATCATATTTAATTAAAGTAGTGCTTCAATATAGGAAATGCATTGGGAAATAGCATATATTAAAAAAATTAAAGCTTTACGGGCATTATAAGTTTCTGTTTTATGCCTTTACAAACTTTAGATGCGTTTTGCACATATTTTTAATTTTGAAGATATAAGTGGTTTCTAAACTCTAAGATTCTGTTCAAGATAGAACTTGAACTTTTTTGTATGTACTCCCAAACGTATGATCTAAAAAAGTTAGTATGGATTTATAGATCCGAGATCTCTATTTTTTTTAAAAATGCTAAAGTTCATATTTTAAATAATTGTGTTTTTTTCCAGGTTTAGCTAGAAAAACACTAATTAAAAATCAACAAGGGAATAGATTTTCAAATCCATGGTATAACTTTTGTTTACAATAAATCTAAGAAACATAAATCACACTTAAAATGACTAAACAATTTTAAAAAATTGAGTATTTTATATAACGGTTTGAAAAAACTACTGAACTATTTTTATTTATTTATTACTCAAAGTTTGAAGCCTGATATTATTACAAAAATAATTGCCGACGTAGCAAATGTTTGTAATGATCGTTACTTTGTCTCGTACGTTACCTGCAGCCAGTGCTCTGTACCCGATGTAAAACAAACTGTGCTTAAGCAAAATTGGATGATATTCTCTTGGAAAATGTGGAAGTTTGAGATTTAAATGCAGATAATTTTACAGCGTTTAAAAGACCATTCTTGGTAGATAACGGTAAAGTACACGGCCCTCCTAAAGTTAAGGTACAACCTGCTTAATGCGTCTAATTTGAGAATGAATGAACATTGATTCAAGAAATTTGGAGGAAATGTGCACTAAATAGTTTCTTATTGAATGCGACACATAGATATGTATAAGACTAACACAAACATACTTTACAACAAGAAAGCACTGTTCAAAGAAAAATTCATTATTGGGGGGGGGGAAGAAAAATATCAAAGCTTTTATGATAAAAGATTTTTACAAAATATTAAAAAAATGAGTTATAGCAGTGCTTCTCAAACTTTCAATATTCGCGACCCAATATTCAATCAGAATTTTCACCCATACAAGAACAATGTATTGAATTCAATAATGCTACTTTTGATGCTAAAGCTACAATACGACTTATACATTTTATGTGACACCGGCTATATAAACGTCTCGCTCAGCCAACGCATTCGTTTTCTGGACGTGTATATACGTCTTTCCAAAGTACGATCTTTTCTGTGCAATGCTATCCATAAAATTATTTAAGGCTTTAGAGGACCTTGACAGCATTTGCGAAGGATTTACTTATTTTAGAGGATTTGTGCACCCCCCTCCAAAATCCCATTATATTCACGTGTCTATGTGGAAAATGGTGGCATTGGGGAGTGAATCGCGTAACTTTTAATCAGCAGTTAAGAGATTAATTGTAAACCGTACAAATTTTCAAGATAAGTATTAATACAAGCCAATGGAGTCACTGATAATTATCAAACTTGTTTTAACTTAGTATTGTT
>BMAV01024545.1:64528-76762 GCA_019973955.1 Trichonephila inaurata madagascariensis
TAGGAAATAAAAAAAATAAAAGACTCAATTTAAAATAAAAGATACATGTTTTGGTTTATGTTGTTGTTTTTGCACGCCCATTGGTCAGCAGTGCTAGACCAGGTCCATGACATCGTACACTTTCAGAAAGTCCAACCCCAGCAAAATATCGTCTTCTAAATCCTGCTTGGTGAGCCCTAAGCATTCAAGGATGTGAGCAGGCGAGGCCGGCTCAGAAGAGCAGTTCGTGCACATTTCAAAGCTCTTGCATCCTTCGGAAAATTTCAGTTTTGGTTTATATCAGACGTTACACTTTTAAGCCAAAACCAAGTGCTTTGTTTACATTTTTCGCCATTAAAATGGGTATGGCCCAGATTCAAAGATTATTTAAAAATAGGTTTTAAGGGCTTCTAAATACTACAGAGGTTAAAGTAAGGTATTTTTAGAAAGGTTAAAATCTATACAATTTGAAAACGTAAAAATCTCAAATTGTCAAAAAAATAAGATTTTACCTTTCCAACACCCCTTAATAAAAATTAATTGATTAAAACTTTTTTTTCAAAGAATTACAAACATAGCCACGTTGGTATCAATTTTGGCGACTTGTGTCAAAAGTTGAAAAGGTTTTTTTCTCACATTTTAAAGCGCTCATTTGAGCTTTTACCGCTGACTTTTTGACCCCATCGCTCAGATTCGTAGATTTATGTATCATGTGCTTCTTTACGTTAACATTAACCGCCTGATCATCGCCCAATGTACGTGGTAGCTGCTACACCATTGCGTCCTTATCCACGAGTACATTAATTACTTGTCGATGATACTATAGCTACCGTCACAACAACGCAACCAACTTATCCGCATGAATGGCAATCGTGGTGATATTAGACGTACACAAATCGAATCTAATGCGGGCGACCCGTGTTTCTTAGGTGGATACACAAATCCGTTCGAACATAACTTGGGCACTTTGTCCGAGTCCAGTGAGTTATTACACGTAGCGCACAGTTTAAAGTCAGCCACAAGCTCTTCAGGGAAAGTATTATTAAGCCTCAGTAAGTGGGGTTTTCCTTTCTTTCTTTCTTTTTTTTTTGGGGGGGGGCCTTCAATCAGCACAGAAACCATCGACGATCACACACATTACACTTATATCCGATTGGATTGTTGACAAACGTCGTAGTGAAACTTGCAATAGCTGCTGCGCATTGTGTCTTCATAAACGACGATCGTACATAATCAATGCCTACACAATCCGGTGTCAATAGAGAAGTGATTTCATCATACACTTGCATAATTTCAACTGCCCCAGCTGCAATGTACTGGCACCGTCGTTGATCCTCTCGGCCGCATTCAGTCTTTTACGTTCCCTGCACTGCTTGACTCGACCATAGGGTGTTTAATTGGTACCATTTGATTGCTCTTGAGAAGCCCTTTCCAATCGTATACGATCTGTATGTGAATTTGGCTTTTTGAAGCATACATTCGGACATTATATATTTTTGATAATACTTTTTTTATTTTAACACCTTATTATATTCACTGTCCCTATTTTACACTAATATTTTATATACAATCGGTAGATTTTGATGAAAGCTGAAGATTTAAACTAAAACGAACGTCGTAGCGTCTCCGAGTCAAAATTTGCACTGAATGAAAATCTAGATACTCAGCAAAATGACTTTAAAATGGTGGCACTTCTCCACCACCGAATGTGATGCGTCACAATCCTTACTTAACGCAATGAAAGATTTGATCCTTTAGCTATCCAGTGGTGTAATTGAATTTTGTAAAGAGATGATAGATATGGAGCTGCAACACACCAAACTGTATCCCCCAATTTTTTTATCATTCATTTTTTTTAATTGCCTCCCTCTATGGAAGCAATTTTAAAAACGTATTCACGTCAAAAGATAAACCGTATATTAAAACCTTGTTGTTCTGAATCATATGGGTCAAGTAGTCTGAGTGGGTGGAGTGGTGCTGTCATTCATGAAGATTTTACGTGGTCTATCTGAATTAAAAAACGAGGTGTAAAGGATTCAGTTGTAGTCTTGATCTTGTCACAATCTGGCACAATATTATTGCGAAAAATGCACATATGCATTTTATATTCGTAAAGAAGAAAGCCTTCAATAGTGCGTCGGTACATTTTTTAGACTCTCATATTTTTTTATTAGCAATGCATATGTGCTGTACTAATTATTGTAATATGGACTTATTTAGTTACATAATATATGTACTTACCTGATTTGTTTCAAATATCACAAGAATCATTTTCATTTGCACATAAAAATACACAACACACACTTCCAGAAATACAGTCACTTCCAAAAAATACCACTCAACAGACTCACAGTTAATCAAAGAATTAACCACTGCACATAAACCCATTACATACAATTAGCTTCTGACATCTGTTGAATCTTGAGTAACTGCTAGGGGTTGACCTCTGTGGTGGTTCAGAGAATGTACCCCTAGCGTCCATTTCTGAGGCATTCAAACAAGTGGTACACTTTATGTACCACCATACAATAAACAAATCAGGACTAGTGGTACAACAAATGTACCACCAAGCATGAAAGAGTTAATAAGCTCAACACAATGCAACCAGTGTTTATCATTCTTTTTTGTTGGTCGCACATCTGTATATAAAAACGTGAAAGATGTATGTTATATATTTATATATATTTATCAAAAGATTTTGTTAAATATCTGAGGATTATTGCTTACTTAATGAAATATTTTTCATTAGTTCACAGCAATGCAATCTCATCAAAAAATGTAAAGATTGGATTATTTTACAAATGTTTTGATTTCAAGAAAGGCAGTTTTAATCCAGTATATCAATTACAATTGGGCAAAAAATGATATCAAATAATAGCAAAAAACTAAATAAAAAAAAAATATCTATCTCTGTTGAATGTTGAAGTAATTACTATTTTCAAAGCTACAAAGCTGATGCACTTTTAATTATTCGTCGAAAGTTCTTGTGGTACATCTGACAGTCTCTCTTGGCACCAGTGCTGGTTTATCCATTGGGCGCTTGGCCCGGAGCCTGGATAAACTGGACTTAAAAAGATTTTCTGGTTATAAATTTCGATCCTCCAGTGCCAAGGGGGCCTGTAGATCATCTGTGCCCAGGACCCGAAATGAGCTTAAATCGGCACTGATTGGCACGTAGGATTAAGAAACGCTGATCTAGATACATACTCGAAAGTTATGATTATAAAAACTATTAAGTTTTATGATTATAAGAACTATAAAGATGGTATTTTTTACAAAATTTAAGTAATAACAAAATCTCTAATACAATGCAAAATATTTTCATGCAAGTATAAATCTGAAATACACTTTATTTAATGCACATTTTATCATTATTGAATGTATTAAAATATGAAAATTAACATTAGAGCATATATGCTTTAGCATCTAGGAAGTTTTTTGAAGTAGTTGTTTTTAAGGTATCCGACTATATATACGTTCGAAACAGTGAATTTAAAAAAGCGCATAAATGGATAACTTTCATGATATTTAGTGTCACTTAGATTAGAATAAATGTATAAAATTGTTCTAAGGACATTATGACAAAAAATATTATTTAAATACAATATTTTGACAAAAAATTAACTTAGAATAATCTTTTTTCAAAATATTCTCCTTTTATAAAAAAAAATGCTTCTATAGTAATAATATTTTGCTCAGATGAAGTAAAGACTTCTCCAGAGAGTCTGAAATAGAATTTTTGAAAAATTCATATTATTTTCAGAGTTACCACCAATTGAAATAATTATCGGCGTTTTTTTCTTAAAATTGCTCCCCTCTGTTGTAAAATATGCATAAATCCACTTCTAAGTTATATGTTTCAAAAATTCTAGTTCAGCCTCTGTACAGAGGTCTGAGCTATAAACAGGCACAATATTATTATGATAGAAGCATTTTTCATAAAAGAAGACTGTTTTGAAACTTGGTCATTCTATGATCATTTTTTGTCAAAATATTGTACTTAAATAATTTCTTATTGTAATAATATTCTTAAAACAATTTTATATACGTTTTCTAATCTAAATGACACTTAATATCATAAATATTATTCATTTATACGCTTTTGCAAAATCACGGTTCCAAACGTAGTCGGATACCTTAATGCTAAGGTATTTTTGATATTCTGTATTGCAAAAATAATTTTCTTAAAAAAGTACTTCAATTTTTTTTTTTTTTTTTTTTTTTTTTTTTTTTTTGTTTTTTTTTTTAAACCAAATATTTAAAAATTTTTTATTTTTTTTTTTTTTTTTTTGTTTGTATTTTATAACACAATTGCCATAACATACAACCTATTATCAATTTTTTCAAGAGTCAAAAATAAATATAATATGTAAAAGAATTAATTACAAAAAAATTCTTAAGGAAGTATATAAATTTTTTTCCAAGCATTTGCTCTCACACTTTTATTTTAAATTAACGTAGGTTTTCTTCTCTTTCTCTTTCTCTCGCTCTTTTCCTTTTCATATGTAACTATGCCGGGGCCAAAACTTTAAAAGTTTTTTTTCTCGCATTTTAAAGCACTCGATTGAGCTGGAATTTTATATACAGGATTTTTTTCGACGACAATGCGACAATTTAATTGCAATTAATAAAAATTAATTGATTAAAACTAATTATTCAAAGAATTACAGATGCAGCCATGTTGGCATCATTTTTGGTGACTTAGCGACCATTTTAGCGACTTGGGTCAAAACCTTAAAAGTTTTTTTTTTTTCCTCACATTTTAAAGGGCTTAATTGAGCTGAAATTTTCTATACAAGACTGTTTTGGGTGAAAATTCAATAATTTAATTATAATTAATAAAAATTAATTTACTAATAACTATTATTCAGAGTTACAGATATAGCCAAATTGGCATCACTTTTGGTGATTTAGCGACTATTTTGGTGACTTGGGTCAAAATTTTAAAAGTTTTTTTTTCTAACGTTTTAAAGCGCTTAGTTGAGCGGAAATTTAATATGCACGATTGATTTGAATGACAATACGATAATTTAACTATAATTAATTAAAAATGAATTGATTAATTCTAGCTATTTAAAGAATTAAATTTTGCTCATAGTTCCAATTGCTTACAACGTGTAACAGTTGAATATTGAAACCAATAAATTATATATAAAACTATTTCCTCGAAAAATTAAATTAATAAAACGAAAAATTGAGTAAATTCAATTCGATTCAACACTCCCTTTTGCTCTTAAAATTTAAGGTATGAAAAAATTATGTTACACAAAGAGTGAAGTTTGAAAGAAAACCTACATGTTTAAAAAACTCATTTTTAACTGTGTTATTTTTATGACTTTTATTCTCTAAATCGTATAAATGAGAATACTTTTGGACCTATTATGAGCCTCTTATCATGATTACTCATTTTTACAAGAAGTTGTACAATTATATAAACTAAACAATCTATCCAAAAATACTGCACATAAGACCACACTCTAAAAATTTTTAATCTGTTACAAAAGCATATTCATCCGTGATTGGTTGAGCGTGCGACATGTGACTAAACTACACACGCTCAAACACATGAAGTTAAAATAATCGCGATCAGAACTTCTTCGACTGCCCGAGATGAAGTCTCTGATTGGCTAGACGCTCAACGTTCGACGCTGACTGCCTTGGTGTGAATGCAGTTTCTGCAGTTTGATACTCAACCTGCGGCCCACCGGAAGTGGCCTCCCTTTCTTAGTGGCCCAATCATGTGTTTCACTAACAAATTCAATTATTTAAAAACAATGCATTAAAAATTAAGCAAGAAATTCTATCAATCAAGCAATTTTGCGATCGATGTCGGGCTGATACGAATTGCGAGATAACTTTTTTTACAAGCTTTTATTTAACTTGCAATGTAAAATGTTCTTGTGAAATCTTGCAACTCAATTTTGAAGCTGATGTCTTCAACCGATTGAGCTGAAATTTTGTATACACGTTTAGTTTGAATTACAATGCATGTTTTGACCATTTATATTCCGACATCGCAATTAGTTAAGAAAATATTAATTAAAGTAATTTTTGTTCGGGTGGAATCTTGCAACTCAGTTTTGAAGCTGATGTCTTCAACCGATTGAGCTGAAATTTTGTATACACGTTTAATTTGGATGACAATGCATGTTTTGACGATTTATATTCCGATATCGACCTAGTTACTGTAAAGATCTTGTTCAGGTGTGAAGGATAGCATGTTTACAATAACAAAGGTGTCGACCGGGGTCGTAGCTTAGATGGTAGAGCGCTCGCTTAGCGTGCGAGAGGTACGTGGATCGATACCCCGCGCCTTCAATTATTATTTTTTCGAGTAAAATATTTTTGAAATCCGTTTGATTTGTACAAAGATATATTTTACAATATTTCCACTCAGCATACGTACAAAGTATACTATATTTTTACAAGCTTTTATTTAACTTTCAAAGTAAAATGTTTTAGGGGAATCTTGCAACTCAATTTTGAAGCTGTTGTCTTCAACCGATTGAGCTGAAATTTTGCATACACGTTTAGTTTGGAGGACAATACATGTTTTGACCATTTATATTCCAATATCGCAATTAGTTTAAAAAAAAACAATCTGCATGGCTCAGCGTTGCACGAGCATTCTCTACTTTTATAAATTTTCCCTTTCCATCACAAAATCAGCACTTCTAATATTCTTTTTCAAAATGACTTCCACTCCCTCCACCTCCTCCGCTTAGCCCTGCGTTGCTAAGGCTTTTACCGAGTGTATAACTTAAAATTCCCCGTTTCGAAATTTCTTCACTTATTTTCTTTTTCAGACAGGTTTATACCCCACCCCCACCCCACTTCCTCGCGTTGCACGAAATTTTTTAAATGCATAACCTATTGTCTCGGAAATTACCCTACCCTTCTCGCTAGCAGAGCTCTCAAGTAAGTGACCATTCACCGATTCTTAAGTAGCCTGACACGTGCAACCATGTAGTAGCACAAAAAGTAATGAATTAATTGAGATTTACCTGTGTAGATAAACAAGCAAATTAAATAACTTGATCTGATTGATTTGAATTTTTAAAATTTTCAAACTAAGTAAATACGAGTACTTAAATCTCGCGACAAGCTTTTATATCATAAATTGTGTAATGATTTTATAAGTAGATAACAAAAAAAATTTTAAAAGAAAAGTCTATTTTATTCTTTTTAGAGCATTTAAATAAAAGCTTGTTTTTAAAAAGGTTTTTTTTTTACTTTTAATTCATTCTTTTTGTAATTGTTACGGTTAGTGATAACAAATAATAGTGGAGTAGCGATCATTTTATGAATAAAACTAACTTTTAGCTAACCCTCATGTCTTCCAAGGAAAAAAATATCTAAAGCTGTTTCAAGACGATTAGAATCTTGGCTATTTCGTTGAGAAAAACAAACATAGATCAACAACTTGTTTGACTTGTCGGGAAAATAAAAACTAACTGTAACTGTAACTAACTGTAATTTTGCTCGTCATTATAACTCTAAGCACAAATCTCTCAATTTCTCTTTCTTGGGGATTTCTTTCAAGATGAGATAAATTGGCTTTCTTAAAAATTTTTGCAACAGCAACAAAATATTTTGTCGGTGACAAAGTGACATAATGCAGAGGTAACCAAAGTATCCAATAAAATTTGTTACGTTATGTATATATGGATAATCAAATGAAATTTTTAAAAGCATATTAATTGATACAGATATTGTTAAGTGTTTCTTAAATACTTCCGATGTATTTGATAAATTCAGTTTTTTTTTTTTTTTTTTTATATTTTTTTTTTTTTTTATTAAAATCAAAATATATTTAAATAAATTTGAAACAAAATTGCATAAACAAGTTTGAACAAATTTTAAACAATATTTCTGATTTCTGTCTGGAATTCATTAAAAATTCTTTGCTACCATCCTGCACTTCATAAATTAATATCTGAAGTAAAAATAAATGAGCCTTGCAAAAGCAAAAATCATATTATCAAAATATATAGCAGATTTGTTTTTAGGACAATACAATGTAAACAAGGGGCTTCGGATCATTGAAGAAAGGAAATCGAAATTACCCTAAAGTGGCCTGCGTATCCGAAAGACAGAGCCCGTGACTTTCGGTTCCGTAAGCACATAACATACCGCTAGACCAAAATGATCACTTCAGTCAGGAGGCTGTTTCTGGCTTATATAGATGATACCACTACACACTCCCCCACCAGTGAGTCGGTGGATAGGCGAACGAATGATATAGGTGTTATGGCAAGCGTGTAAGTTATTGTAATTGGTGGAGTTGCGTCAATTGAGTCTGACGACTTTGCTGCGTCAAGTGAGTCTGATGACTTTGTTTGCTGCATCAAGTGAGTTTGACGAGTTTTTGGTAGCTCTTTTTGTGGGTAGATGGCGTCGCGACATATCAGTAGGTTGCTCTTTTCTTAGTTCAGCTAGGGTCACCAATAAAGTGACACGTATATCCGAAGGACAGAACCCGCGACCTTCGGTTCCATTAGTACGTAACACGCCGCTAAACCAAAATGATCACTTCAGTCCGCAAGGCTGTTACTGGCTTATACAGATGATATCGCTACAACCTCATAAGTGGATAAAAAAATGCATAAAACCTATTTTCTGTGATTTGAGTTTGCAGCGGCATCTAAATAAACTAGTACTTAGACATCATGAGAAGACAATCGTTTTGGCGTGATCGATAAAGTACTGGCGTTCGCAACGGAAGGTGCCCGGTTCGAATCTTCCTACAAGTTTAACAGAGTTTAATACATCATTTTAAAATAAAATCCAAAATTATAAGTTTTATTATTGTGATCAATTTTCCGCATTTTTTAAATGTCCTTGATCGTATAGCACCCCCCCCCCCCACACACACACATACTTCATCAATCCTCATGTTGCAGCTCTTTGGAAATAGTTCTCATATGTGTGTTGTGCCCGGCGGAAAAAGGTTTGAGTACCCCTGGTATAATGGATGACTCCCATATTCGAATGAAACTCACTTTTTCGGTAATTTTAGTGCATTTTGAGAGCATAAAAAGTCATCCAACCTTGAAGTCTACCAGGAGTAAAATGCTTTTACTTGGTTTTTTGATAGTGTCTCCAATAAATCATAACTCTTCATAGATAAAAAAAAAAAAAAAAAATAAAATTATATTTTTTTAAATTTCTTTTAACTTTTTCCATTGCTTTTAAAAGTCAAAATTTAATGCGCTAGATAAATTTTAAATTATAAATTATAGAATTTTAGAATTAGAAAATTCCATATGCTAGATGAACGGAAGTGAATTTCTCAGTTTATTTACATTGATATTCGAAAGTATCTGGCTGTGAATAATTTTGTGTGAAAAATATATTTTACATTTGAAGTAAGTTTTTGAAGATTTCATGAAATGTCTTTTAAGTATTCGTTAAAAACAAACTTTTTACCAGCTTAAATGTTTTAAAATAGTTTTTGCATGTAAATTCAAATTAATTGATATTGGCAAAAACTAAATATTGAATTAATTATATGATACTTACGTATTATCGAACTTGCATGATTGTATATTCCATAACACATGGGTTTCTATACGTAACATTTTAGAGACAGGTGCTTGGGAAAGTAGATTATTTTTAAAACGGCACATTTTCATTAAATAGTACATTGTGCATAAAGAATGAAGTCATTGGTTGTCCAACAATTGAAAGAAGGTACAAAAGATGTGTGTGGATATATAAGTTTTTATTGAAAATCCGTTATCTAAAAAAAATGGCAAAGAAACCTAATGGAATGCGCCATTTGGAAAGTAAAAACATTTTGTTGAGTTATAGTATAAAGACATTATTTGAGAAAACTTTTAAGGGTGATTGGCATGAAAATCCAGCTTCTTTCGTTAAAGTATAGACTAAAGTGTCCCTTGGAAATATTTTGGCAACTTTTTTCAAGAACACCAGATTATTGATATGTATCAATAGTTCGCAATTGATTTTTCAGATCCACATAATCGTTTTCCTTAAAATCTGAATCATACCTGATTTACTTTTTTCAACTATTCTTTCTCACAGATCTTCCAATATAATGCTTATTCATTCAACCCTTGCTTTGTATTTCCAAATAATTTCAATAATCAAATTATTTTCAATCAAATGCTTGTCCTTTTCACAAACTAAATGATGGATAGTACTCAAAATCAAACTTTTAACCATGTTTGTATCACAAGTATTTTTCTCTTGCATTCCATAAATCATTTATCAAAGGAATGTAAATTATACATGTCAATTATACTATCCGGTAAAATTAACTGAAAGCCCACTCCCCAAAAAATGAATTTGCAATGAATATCAAATTTTAAACCTCAATGAAGTTTTTTAACAAAAGCTATGGGTTCAAGTGTAGTATAGGGGGGCCACTTGGTGCAGTTCATTTTTTTGGCGACTAAAAGTGTTCGCCAAGGTACTTTTTTCGGAATTATTTATTATTTATTTTATAATGAATTCGATATCTCACCATAACATGAAGATAAAAATCGCCAAATCCAAAGAAAAATAGCCAAATCCGAAGTGGCCCCCCTATACTACACTTGAACCAAGCTATGAAATGTTTAATATATAAAGAATAATTTTTCTTTTTAAAAACATCCGCTAATTATAAATAAGAAAAAGGAATCAAACACAGAAAACAAGTAATGGTATCAGAATAAAGGTTAAATCCTAGGAAGACCCACTTATTTTCGCCAAATGCCAAAATTATGGTGATAAAGTGTACAATATGGCAACCCTACAAAATTAATGGAATTAGTAACCCAACTCAAACCGGATTTTTTTCAGAATTTGGACCGGTCATCTTAACGGATGTGAAAGAGGTTTTCTAGAAAACTGAAAATGAAGGAATGAGTGTTTTTTTTTTTTTAATAAAAGATCTGTGGAAAGAATGTTTTTCAGAGTAAAAGGGAGATACATTGATAAATTCAATTTGGACGATGTTTTTTCTCACAATTGCATTTTAGAAGTAATGGTTTTTCTGTTTCCTTAAAGCCATCTTGGAACCACGTTTTTTTTAAGCTCCACGACTAGATATTGTCCACGTTTCATTGTATTTGGAATTATCAAAGTAAACAATATGCCACAATCAAATCATTATCTCACCTGAAAATCTAAAATGCATCAAATCCAAGAAACTTCTTAATCTATACTCCAGCCACAAATTTATATGAGAAATAGAAATACTAGTTTGACATCACTTTTCCATGATTTTGGGGTCAAATTGCATTAAATTTTGCCAAGTTGGGGTCTTGGATAGAAAGCTATTAACCATCAAAGACATATTTGAAACAGTATGATATTAAATTAGTTCTGAAATAATAGCTATCTTTTCCATGTGACGGAAACACTGTGAACTCTTCTACAGTTTATCAAGAAGTTTTATGATTTTTTTTTCATTGTAGATATTTTTTATTGAGCATAATTAAATATTTTTGCTGGCCATTCAGAAAGTAATACATATATATAGTCTTAACATTTTATTTTTAAAATAGTGAGAAATATGCTGTCTGTAAATATTACTTTATTAAATTTTTACTTTTAAACAAAATAGTGTCAGGTCAGCCTTTTAATTTATTTTAACTTTTTTTAATTCTTCTATTTATTGTATTGTATAATTGCTTAATGTATTATTTAAGTGTAAGAGAAATATATTATTATGATACTTTTCTCTTGAAGCCATACCTTTTGCATCTTTTGTTTTGATACATATCCTCTCTATGACTATCATTGTTACTTTAATTTTGCTTCTTTCTTGGATGCTTATGTATTACACTATTGACTAATTTCATCAAATAAAAAGATGTCGCCACAAATGCTATTATCGATACTATATTGTTGAACATGCTCAGGAATAATTTTCAAGTATTGACTGCATAATGTGGCATTTGGTGGCATCTTTTAATTTGACAAAAGTGATGGACAGTGAAATATGTATCTTCCTTTTTTTTATTATAATTATCTTTCAAGTATCTTTTGCATATTTAACAAGTCTATCTAATTATCACTTAAAAAGAGGTAAAATTTACTTTCTGTCAGTAAGTATAAAATTTACAAGCCCTAAGTACTGAACTGAACTTCCCCTTTCAAATGGTGTTTACTATCATTGATAAGAAAGTTGTTTACCCTCTTGGAATGCTGTAGCAACTTTTTTCCTTCATCAGATCCAGCTCCTTATCTAACCAGTACTTACCTTTTTCTTTTTTGTAATTGTTTTAATTTGTATATAGCTCA